>WSYH01001286.1:0-107628 GCA_036426205.1 Ascaphus truei | reverse complement strand
CTGCTTCACACTCAGTGCCAGTCAGTGTCTTTACTCACTGAGCCGCTGCTTCTCCCTCATCCTTCATAAGGAAATAGTTACCCTACCGCAGATAAACACTCCACAAATTCCAGCATTACTGGAACATTCACAACAAAAATAGAATAGGAAAAATTTCTAGATTTCAGCTTCAGCAAAAAATCTGCAGTGGCACATTCTCAAGATAAAAAGAATTTCAACGGTTTCACATCATTCGTTTACCACACTTCATTTGTGTCACGCCAGTATCAGCAGCCGCCACTTACATGTAACAGGTAAAAACAAAAAAAGAACAGCGCAAAAAAACCATAGTGTAGTATATTTAAATAGTTTTATAAAAGATAAAGGTGAGTATTGCACGTACATCAAAAAGAAGGGTTAAAGAGCAAGACATGTTAAGGACATGTACCACTCGCAGGCATAAACGGGATACAGGCACCGGAATTGGCCGTCCTCCCTCAAGATGCTGGTATCTGGATGCAGATACATACAGCTCAGCTCGTTTCACAGCGTTGGGAACCTTCCCGCGCCTTCACGAGCTCAACAGTTTGTTTCTCAGGGGTGGTCACCTCACAGCCGTCTCTTCCTGGAAACTTTGTTTCATTGCGGGACCTGCAAGGGACTACTGTACACTGCTCGACTGCATATCAACGAGTGACGCACTAAGACGCGACCTGCCGAGAGACGCGCCGGATGACGTCACACGCCCAACGGTGGACTAACCATGAAAGACGCGGTGGATCCACCCCTGAGAACAACTGCTGTAGCTCCTAGGCGCGGAATTCCCAAAACGCTGTGAACCGAGCTGACTGTATACTCTGCTCCAGATACCAGCATCTTGAGGGAGGACGCCAATTCCGCGTGCCTGATATCCCGTTGCCGCCGTGGTACATAGTGCTCTAACAGGTCTGCTCTATTAAACCCTTCTTTTTGATGTACGTGCAATACTCACCTTTATTTTTTATAAAACTATTTAAATATACTACACTATGGTTTTTTTGCGCTGTTCTTTTTTTGTTTCTATCTAGCTTGGTGTTTGAACCATTCCCACTGATCAGCAGCACAAAACATCACCTATCAGGTTGTATTATTAATTTATATATAAGTCACTATTCTCTAGCACAGACCACATTGAGCGCAACATTTTTCTGTTTTCAATGTAACAGGTAAGCATGAGACACAATAACAGGACTTGTTATAAAGCCTAATATCAACAACTGTAGTTACGAGCACATAGCGCGCTTTAAAAGCATTCTGGAAATAAAGTGGATTGCAGCATAGAAAGCAGGTAAATCTCCTGAGACGTCGCGTTGGCGCTTGTACTGTAACACCTGCTGTTTTATGCGCATTGTACTTCATCCACAATTTAAAAGTGTGTATTTCCAGGCTGTGTTTCCCTGGTTGCTTGGCTGGATATATCCGTTTCTATTCAATAACGTGAAATAAGAACTAAAACTGTGGGATTCCCATTTGCTTGTCACATCAAACACACGAGCCTGGGGATCGGAAGCACATTACATGTAAATATGCACATTACATAATTATATTATTTTACAGATGGGCTCTACATTCGCGCGCTTGGCCGCCTCCATTGCGTGCGCTATCGCGCGCACTTAGTGCGTGCTCATTGGAAAACTGATATTTGTTTTGGCGGTGCGTGGCATCGCGCGCTTTGGGTATAATCACGGCCTAATGCAGGAGTGGGCAACTCCACCAACATGTCAGGTTTTAAGGATATTGCTGCTTCAGCACAGGTGGCTGAATCAGTGGCTCAGCCATACTGACTGAGGCGGTGTGAATGTATGCAATGGGGCTATATATAAACCGCCTGCCATTGTGTAACCTGCATAATAGAAAGGGCCTTGTAACCCTGCATACTGTACAAGGAGACAAGCACTTCCGTTCAATTAGTGACACTAATGATATTAGTGTTAAATTCAAACCATTATAGTTACATAGTTACACAGTTACATAGTTACATAGTAGATGAGATTGAATAAAGACGTACGTCCATCAAGTTAAACCTATGCTAAATTTAGACAACAGATACTTTATCCTATATCTATACTTACTTATTGATCCAGAGGAAGCAAACACAAACCCCAGTGTCATATCATCCAATGATATCTCATAAGGGGAAAATAAATTCCTTCCTGACTCCAAATATTGGAAATCAGATTACTCCCTGGATCAACATCCTTCCCATGTTTACTTATTTGTTATATCCCTGTATACCTTTCCTTTCTAAAAAGATGTCCAACCATTTTTGAACAAATCTATTGTGTATCTATTGTGTAAAATCTTAGTGTATCTGCCATCACAGTCTCCATGGGTAATGAAGTCCACATTGTAACTGATGTTACTCTAAAGAACCCTTTCCTTTGTTGCTGGTGAAATCTCCTTTCCTCCAACCTACAAAGTCCTTTGTACTGCCCTTGGGATGAATTATATTGTCCTCGCTTCCCAATCAAGCACTGAATCTTGGATTTTTACAGTATAGTGTGTAAAATAGTGTATGTTATCGGCATAAATATGAGCGCACGTATGTATGGGGGTAGGATATGCCTGATTATCGCTAATCCTCACACAGTCCTAATGGGGAAGGATCTTCATTGTTATTTCATTTTCTGTTCTGTAGATTAACAAATTGGTTTCAGCTGCAATCAGCAGGTCTATAATATTCATAATATCTTGAAGATATGACCTGCATTGATTAGAATAGACACACATGGATTGCTTCATGTTATATAACAGGCATTTGGACTGAGTGCCTAGTTCAGTGGATTTCAATCAGGTTTCCTAGAAACCCTTGGGTTCTGCGGGCATCCCTAAAGGGTTCAGTGAAATTACAGGTAATTTGAAAATTGTACCAAATGCAGAAGAATTTACAATGCATCTGATCTCAGACGCGCTATTAGAGAGGGTTGGGGTTCCTTACAATGCATCTGATCACAGACGCGCTATTAGAGAGGTTCGGGGTTCCTTACAATGCATCTGATCTCAGACGCGCTATTAGAGAGGGTCGGGGTTCCTTACAATGCATCTGATTTCAGACACGCTATTAGACAGGGTTGGGGTTCCTTATAATGCATCTGATCACAGATGCGCTATTAGAGAGGGTTGGGGTTCTTTACAATGCATCTGATCTCAGACGTGCTATTAGAGACAGTTGGGGTTCTTTATAATGCATCTGATCACAGACGCGCTATTAGAGAGGGTTGGGGTTCCTTACAATGTATCTGATCTCAGATGCGCTATTAGAGAGGGTTGGGGCTCCTCAGAATGTCACAATATAATTATAGGGTTCCTTAACCAAATAAAGGTTGGAAACCACTGGCCTAATTCTTTGCCTGTGTCCTGTCTACCTTTATAACACACACACATATTGGGCCATCTTTACCAAGTGATGCTATGCAATAAGACACGTTAGAGCCCATTGATTGGAATGGACCATAAGAGGTGTCGTGGTGTCATCAGGTATTTAATCTGTCATAGTAACACCACTTGGTGATCGTGACCCATGGTCTTGTTTACTCTTACTGCCCTCGTAGTGTCACAAAAATGATGGCCTTTGGTAGGGAATGGGCGAACGATAGAAAGAAAAGTCACCCCTGAAGTTACAGGTCCCCATCATTGAATTGGTTAAACCTCCTTGTTTCTATATCTGACTATACGCTCTCATTCCACGTTGAGCTGTAAACAAATTGTTCAGCTGCTGCAGGGCATGGTCTCTGCTTCAGTGAGTTTGAATGCCTGCTACTCTTCCTGGCATGAGCAGCTGATCCGAAACCGTGTTCCCAGTTTTATTTTTAAACTGCACGGGTTGAATTATTTATTATTTAGCTTCATTCTCCAGACCAAAAAAAAATAATAAATGCAGCACATCTATTTAGAGGTTATATGGCGTAGGTAGAAGAGATTTCGTTATTCCTACATAGTGGTATACATAGTCCACCTATATCTTAGTCACTCTATACATGTAAGGGCCCA
Organism: Ascaphus truei; assembly: GCA_036426205.1. Taxonomy (NCBI): domain Eukaryota; kingdom Metazoa; phylum Chordata; class Amphibia; order Anura; family Ascaphidae; genus Ascaphus; species Ascaphus truei. The sequence goes on along the minus strand of WSYH01001286.1, from coordinate 103,620 downwards.
CACCTCTGGAATGCCCTTCCCCTCAGTATCCAACTAGCACCCTCTCTATCCACCTTTAAGACCCACCTTAAGACACACTTGCTTAAAGAAGCATATGAATAGCACCGTGGATATTCTGAACACATGATACATAAAGCTTGGCCCCCTGCAGACGCACTTACCAGAACTCCCTCCTACTGTCTCCGTACGTTCTCCCTACCTACCAATTAGAGTGTAAGCTCCTCGGGGCAGGGACTCCTCTTCCTTAATGTTACTTTTATGTCTAAAGCACTTATTCCCATGCTCTGTTATTTATATTATCTGTTATTTATTCGATTACCACGTGTATTACTACTGTGACTATGTACATTTATGGCGCTATATAAATAAAGACATACAATACAATACAATACAACATACTGTAGTAAGCCTGAGGGGTAATGTGACAATCCCTTACATATTTTTGCTTTCTCTTTCACCGCTGTAGGAGAATGAAGGACATATTAGCACACAGGTATCTACGGTATAGGAGCTGTCCGAATCCCCCCCCCCCACACGTTTCGCCTTTTGTGTCACATGGACATTCTCCTTGCAAACACGGAGGTCATTGTGTTAGAACAGGGGGCTCAGCGCCAGTCCTCAATCCCCGCCCGACAGGTCAGGTGTTCAGGATATCCCTGCTTCAGCACAGGTGGCCCAATCAGAGGCTCAGTCGAAGACTGATTGAGCCACCTGTGCTGAAGCTGGGATATCCTGAAAACGTTGATTGTGGGGAGGGGGGGGGGGGGTTGAGGACTGGTGTTGAGCACCCCCTGTTTAGGGCCAAATGTGATTTTGCGCTTTAAGCAATTTATAAATCCGATTCGCACAATATCATTACCTTTGTGCTCTCTGCTCTCCGCTCCCAGATAAGAGAGCCGGCGCGGTGACCAAGACGCAGGAAGACTGCACTCGGCTGTTATTGCAACAGCTTAAAACGTGCCCCCTCTCAGCGGGCAAACATGCGTGTTCTAGGGAAACCGAAATATATAAGTTGTGGTTGCTTTCTTTGTACGGTACAGGATGCTTTGCAAGTGAAATGTGTGTATACTCTATGCACAAAGCTTCATGTAGCATCTATTTGTCCATTATTTACTTCCCATGAAAGCACTGAGAACCCCCCCCCCCCCTCCGTATTTCCCTCTCTCTCTCCCTCCCCTCCCCCCCCCCCCTCTCTCCTCCCCCCCCCACCACCACCACCCCCCACAACTGTTGCGACGTTCTATCGCTACACATTATCACTATTGCTGCTTATAAACATGTTTTGATTGTCTTTCTGTAGCACTCGGATATCTGACCCCAGCGTGTAATTGGATTATTTTTACAGCAGTCTATTCATCGGCACAAATAGCTCTTCTTATTTTTTTGGAACCGCAGTAATACGTTTATTTCAAACATTCGGCTCGATATCCTTGCAACATCTGGCAAAGCTTCAATAGAGAAAGTGTTTAACCTGCCCAGTCGTAGCCAGGCACAGCCCAATTCCACTGGCACCAACGCCTGCAATTAGCTATCCTTTGTATTAAACGCATACACCTGGGCAGAGGGTTCTGTATGGCATCATTGCCAACTGGGTGATATGAACAGGAAGGCATCCGGAACGTTGGGGGAAATGGCACAGGGACTTTGACATTTGTATGACATCACATGAAGAAATGCCGCGATGGTTTAGAACGCGTCACCGTTATTAGGTTATTATTCTGAAACGTACGGTTAGATCGCCGGCTCCCAAATTGTGTAGCCTTGGTTTGTCAAGAGTGTCCACGAAACGTGGCTAAGCTCTTTGCAGGAGCGTCTCTGTCGTCGGTCACTAGCATATTATTACTGGTTTAGGACGTTTGGTCATGGCCGTTTCACTACTCGCCTCGCCGCAGGGACATCTCACCGCCGGTCGCTTCGCCGCTAAGGTACTTACCTCTGAAGTAGGTGCCGGTAGCTGCTCTGGCTCAGCATGCTGGGCTTACAAGTTTGAAGCTCCCGCATCACATGGGCCAATAGGAAGCTGCACTGATGACATCATGGCTTCCTATTGGCCCGTAGGGCCTGAGATCTCAGAGCAGCGGCCATATTGTGAACCCCGGTAGCCCAGGAGAGCAGCTACCGGCACCTAATTCGCAGGTAAATATGTCCGGAAGCAGGGGGTCCCCAAGGAGCAGTTTGTATGTATGTATGTCTTTATTTATATAGCGCCTTTAATATACGTAGCGCTTCACAGCAGTAATATACGTGACAATCATATCAATAACAAATAATACAAATAACACACAAAGGGGAGAAGTGCTTCAGACATAAAAGTAACATCTAGGAAAAGGAGTCCCTGCTCCGAAGAGCTTACAATCTAATTTGTTGGTAGGAAGAACGTAAAGAGACAGCAGGAGGGCGTTCTGGTAAGTGCGTCTGCAGGGGGCCAAGGTTTATGTATGAGGTGTTAATTATCAGCCATGGAGCTACTCATATGCTTCCTTAAGCAAGTGTGTTTTGAGGTGGGTCTTAAATATGGAAAGAGAGGGTGCTAGTTGGATATTGAGGGGAAGCGTATTCCAGAGGTGTGGGGCAGTCACTGTGAGAGAGATTTAAGGCGGGAGAGGGCTTTAGATACAAAGGGGGTAGAGAGAAGACATCCTTGAGCGGAACGCAAGAGTCGGGGTGGTGCATAGCGAGAAATTAGGGCTGAGATGTAAGGAGGGGCAGAAGAGTGTAAAGCTTTAAAAATGAGGAGGAGAAATGAGTGTGAGATGCGGGATTTGATCGGAAGCCAGGAGAGGGATTTCAGGAGGGGAGATGCTGAGACAGATTTAGGAAAGAGTAGAGCGATTCTGGCAGCAGCGTTTAAGATAGATTGTAGGGGAGACAGGTGAGAGGCAGGAAGGCTGGACAGCAGGAGGTTGCAGTAATCAAGATGGGAGAGAATGAGGGTCTGAGTCAGAGTTTTAGCAGTCGAGTAACAGAGGAAAGGGCGTATCTTTGTTATATTGCGGAGGAAGAAACAGTTTTTCGGGAGGAAGTATGAGGAGTTCTGTTTTTGCCATGTTAAGTTCAAGTGGGCGGGGTTAGGGGAGAGTCTTGAAGGTGAGGGGGAGAACTTTGTAGGTGATCCAAAATTTGATGGGAAGCCAGGAGAGAGATTTAAGGAGGATACATGGTTACCCACTTCTCCCCAATCCATTTTGTTTTCTGCATGCCCCGCTCCCATCTGCATGCCACGCTCCCATCTGCACGCCCCGCTCCCATCTGCATGCCCCGCTCCCATCCGCATGCCCTGCTCCCATCCGCATGCCCCGCTCCCATCCGCATGCCCCGCTCCCATCTGCATGCCTCGCTCCCATCCGCATGCCCCGCTCCCATGCGCATGCCCCGCTCCCATGCGCATGCCCCACTCCCATCAGCACACCCCGTTCCCATCTGCATGCTCCGCTCCCATCTGCATGCCCCGCTCCCATCTGCATGCCCCGCTCCCATCTGCATGCCCCGCTCCCATCCGCATGCCCCTCTCCCATCCGCATGCCCCTCTCCCATCCGCATGCCCTGCTCCCATGCGCATGCCCCTCTCCCATGCGCATGCCCCGCTCCCATCTGCATGCCCCGCTCCCATCTGCATGCCCCGCTCCCATCTGCATGCCCCGCTCCCATCTGCATGCCCCGCTCCCATCTGCATGCCCCGCTCCTATCTGCATGCCCCGCTCCCATCTGCATGCCCCGCTCCCATCTGCATGCCCCGCTCCCATCTGCATGCCCCGCTCCCATCTGCATGCCCCGCTCCCATCTGCATGCCCTGCTCCCATCTGCATGCCCCGCTCCCATCTGCATGCCCCACTCCCACCTGCATGCCCCGCTCCCATCCCCACTCCCATCTGCATGCCCCACTCCCATCTGCATGCCCCGCTCCCACCTGTATGCCCCGCTCCCACCTGCATGCCCCGCTCCCACCTGCATGCCCCACTCCCACCTGCATGCCCCGCCCCCACCCGTATGCCCCGCTCCCATCTGCATGCCCCGCTCCCATCTGCATGCCCCGCTCCCATCTGCATGCCCCGCTCCCATCTGCATGCCCCGCTCCCATCTGTATGCCCCGCTCCCATCTGCATGCCCTGCTCCCATCTGCATGCCCTGCTCCCATCTGCATGCCCAGCTCCCATCTGCATGCCCCACTCCCACCTGCATGCCCCGCTCCCATCCCCACTCCCTTCTGCATGCCCCGCTCCCATCTGCATGCCCCGCTCCCACCTGCATGCCCCGCTCCCACCTGCATGCCCCGCTCCCACCTGCATGCCCCGCTCCCATCTGCATGCCCCACTCCCATCTGTATGCCCCGCTCCCATCTACATGCCCCGCTCCCATCTGCATGCCCCGCTCCCATCTGCATGCCCCGCTCCCACCTCCCTATTTATGGATAAAAAAAATGAAGCTCAATAAAAAAATATACTGTATATATTTTCACATAATAGCAGCACAAGAAAATCCCATGAATACAACTGAAATATATACAGAAAAAGTAAAGGTAGTCAGATTTCTATGAAATATCCTTAAAAAGAGCTGCAATAAAATCTAGTTTACAATGAATTAGATCTTTACCAGCAATTACACAGGATGCTATGCATTCAAATATAAACCAAAGTAATTGTAGCAACACAAAGCAGAGAACCACGGAGCGATATACACGTGCGACACTGACCACTGTGGAATGAGAAATGAGTTCTGCACCAGCAAAGACACGTTTACAGCCCTGAAATACAATGGTACTCAATGGCTTTATATTAAAAAGCAGATTTCATAGCAAAGTGCCAAATATTACTGATCTTCTGCTACATAGAATACAAAACATAAAAGCATTCTGAAAAGGTCACTGGGAAGTGTGAAATAATCAATTACATGTAGAAAATGCAGTGCGAGAACGCACATTGTAACGGCGTGCAGAAATAATACCCTCGTTTTGCAAAGCCGGTGCTATTTATAATGCAATCTGATGGTATCCTATTGCATTGGGGCTCAACTCCAGTCCCCAAGACCCTCCAACACATCAGGGTTTAAGGCTATCCCAACTGCGGCACAGGTGGCATCTGCACCCTAGTGTTTCAGGGAAGACCTGTTGCAGTCTTGTATCTTCCTGGAGAATGGGTTGTAGTTCCCTGGTGATCTTGCGTAGGGCTCCTAGGTGTGGGTTATATGTGACCACCAAAGGTACCCTGTCGCTTGTCTCCTTCTGTTTGTATTCAAGGAGATCACTTCTTAGTATTCTGGTGGCTTTGTGGATTTGCTGGCCTACAATTCTGTGGTTATATCCACGGTTTATGAAATCTGATCTCAAGGCTGTAATCCGCTGGTCTCTGTCTGCTGTGTCGGAGCATATCCGGTTGTATCGTATGGTTTGGCTGTAGATGTTGCATGCTTAGTGTGTGTCGGGTGGAAGCTGTTGTCCCTCAAATAGCTGGTTCTGTCTGTAGGTTTGCAGTATAAAGAAGTCTGTAGTTGGTTGTTCCTAATATTAATGGTGGTGTCTAGGAAATATACTTAATCCGGGGAATGGCTGAGTTTGAGGTTGATGGTTGGTTTGAAGGTATTGAAGTTCTCATGGAACTGTAGGAGGTTCTGTTCACCAGAGGTCCAAATCAGGAGGATGTCATCGATGTAGTGAAGGTATGCAAGGGGTTTCAAGTGATGGGAGGAAAGAAATTCATTTTCCTGTTTTGCGCAGAACAGATTGGCATACTGTGGCGCCATCCGAGTGCCCATATATATACACACACATACAGTACATACGGGAATGAACATTGAGGGTATCATTAAAATCCATCATGTTAGCTGTAAGGGCCGAGGGGTTATAAATTAAACCCAAACAAGATATCCTGCATTCACCTAACCTGAAGTTCTGTAAAATATGCATTCCGTATATTTGAAAGCGCTCTTTGTTGTGCAGCTTTTTCAAGCCCCGGGCAAATGTTGGATTAATTACTGACAATGCTCTGTGGATGCCCGAGTTATTTAAAGTTCAGATGAGCTGCAATTATAAATTCTGGGCCATTTGCAGACAGAGCACGAGGAGATTTACCAAGCAGGCGTCAGGAAATAATGGATGGAGGTCCTTGCAACGAATGCATTACCACTGCTGACTGCAGAGTGACTCCTGCAGCTTCCCATCCAGAAGAAGCAGAATACATTAGGCCAATGGCCGAGCTACTGATCTCATTCACAAGTCAATCACATTGCAACATGCAAGGATTGTGCGTGGCTGGCACTGAGCAGAAGAAACCTGGGAAAGATAGAATACTGTCATTTTACTACTGAAATATACATGAACTTGTCTAGGTCGTACGCTTATAAATAGTGTGAACAACAGGAAGAAAGAATATGAATTGATATGAATATTTCATTACAGTATGGTGCTCCGCGTACAAGCAGCCGCGTGTGTTATAAGCACAGCATCGATTGCAAATATAGGGGAATGCCAATGAAAGAGGAAAGTAAGAGGTGGTGAGAAGGGTATCCCAGTATTAAATAAATCGCAGTCTAATTGGTCAGGAAGGAGGCATTCAGCTGGCTGATTATAAAGCTAAAATAAATAGCATCTTGTGTTAAATGAGTCCACGTCATGTATCATCTAATTGTTCAACAACAGAGTTCTTCATAGTGGAAATTAAAAACCTCACGGGTCTCTTATTCATGTGCATAAGATAACTTGGCCGTATGCATGGTGAATAATATTAAAGTATTGGTTATTATATATGAAAAATTCATTTTTATTTTTATTTATTAGTTGTCATTTACATACCTACAGAGCAGGGGTGCGCAACTCCAGTCCTCAAGGGCCACTAACAGGTCAGTTTTCAGGATATCCCTGCTTCAGCACAGGTGGCTCAATCTTCGATGGGCCAACACCGGTCCTCAAGGGCCACCAACAGGTCAGGGTTTCAGGCTATCTCTGCTTCAGCACAGGTGGCTCAGTCGAAAGAATTGAGCCAGCTGTGCTGATGTAGGAACTGATTGCGCCACCTATGCTGACGCAGGGAGTTCCTGAAAACCTGACCTGTTGGTGTGCATTAAGGACTGGAGTAGCCCACCCCTGCCATAGAGATATATCTAAACCTTTCTTTTAAATTTAATTAAAGATGATCAGTGTTTAAAGCTCTATATCCAAATCACACCAGTGGTAAATTGCTGCGTATTCTGTGTGTGCCGCTGCACTCATTATGCACGTTCTATTAGCACAGCGCACACACCTGCCCGCAGACAATACTATCTCCTATACATTGCTTAGCGTTAAACCCCTTGTATTATGTAGGTGCCCCTCCTTGGCAGAGTTTATCAGACCAGCATTAAATGAATGTAAAACAGATGTTCTGGACGAACACTCCTTCCCAGAAAATGTTCCATGTCAACGAATCCAACACAACAATATGTATGGTTTCAATATCGGGTACCGTAAAGATTATTGCGTGTCAAGCAGTGCATTCTTGTTATAGATCTCTCTCCGCACACAGCTTTATTTGCACGAATTGCTGGAAACTTGTCTGAACAGCTCCTGAGAGGATATATGGCTTTCCATAGCAAGACTAAAGCATCAAAGTTATGTCGTGTAAATAATTTACAGGGATAAATTCAGTGGATTTTTTTGTTTAGTGTACACGTACAGATATAGCACTAAGCTGGGGCGTAAGGTCTTAACTTTGTGTAGAGTCGCCAGGTGTCCAGTATTGAACCAGACTGTCCTGTATTTGGACACCCTGTGCAGCAAAAAATTAGAAGTAATACTGGACGTGTATGTGTATACTGGTATTACCTCTCTGGGCGTGTATGTGTATACCGGTATTACCTCTCTGGGCGTGTATGTGTATACCGGTATTACCTCTCTGGGTGTGTATGTTTATTAGCGGTATTAACCCGCCTTCTCTGGGTGTGTTGTTTATACCGGTATTAACCCATATCTCTGGCGTTGTATGTGTATACCGTATTACCTCTCTTGCGTGTGTAGGTTTTCCGGTATTACCTCTCTGGGTGTGTGTGTTTTACCGTATGACCTGGTTTATCTCTGGGTGTGTATTGTATACCGGTACTTACTCTCGTGGGCGTGTATGTGTAATACCATATACCTCTCTGGGCGTGTTATGTTATACCCGTATTACCCCGTCTCTGGGCCGTGAGTGTATCGTATACCTCTCTGGCGTGTATTTGTATCCCCGGTATACCACTCTTCTGGGGTGTGTGGTGTGTATAACTCATTGACCACACCACCTTGGCGTGTAGTGGCTTACCGGTAATTACCTTCTCGGGCCCGTTTATGTGTATCCGGTATTCACCTACTCTGTGCGTTTATGTGTATCCCGGGATTACCTCTATGGGTGTGTTCTTGTGTCTACCGGTATACCGTTCTCTGGTGTGTATGTGTATACCGGGTATTACCTCTTCTGGGTTGTTGTGTGTATACCGGCGTCTTACCCTTCTCTGTGCGTGTATAGTTGTATACCCGGTATTCACCTCTCTGGCGTGTTGTGTTATCTGTGTATTACCTCTCTGGGCGTGTATGTGTATACCGCTATTACCCTCTCTTGCTGTATGTGTAGACCGTATTTACCATCCTCTGGCTGTTTAGTGTATACCGGTATTCCCGTCTCTGGGCGGGTACGTGTATACCGGTCTTCTACCTCTCTGGGTCCGTGTATTGTATTCCGGTATCACACCCTTCTCTGGAGTGTAATGTGTATACTGGTATTCACATCTCTGGGCGTGTCTGTGTATACACCGGTATATAACCATCTCTGGCGTGTGTGTATACCTGTATTCTACCTCGCTTGGCGTGTTTGTTATACCGTTCTTACCTCCTGGGCGTGTATGATATACCCGGCGATTAGACCGGGTCTCTGGGCGTGTATGTTTAACCTGTATTACCAGCTCTGGTGTGTAATCGTTGGTATACCGAGTAATTACCTAGTTTCTCTCGGCGTTTATGTTGTAACCGTATATTACCTCTCGGTGTGGTGTTGTCTAACGGTATTACCTTCTCTGGGCGTGTATTTGTATACCGTATTACCTCTCTCGCGTGTATGTGTTCACCCGGTATACCTCTCTGGTGTTGTGGTGTATACCGGTATTGACCGTTTCTGGGCTGTTGTATGGTGTATACCGGTATTGAACCTCTTCTCGGCTGTGTATGTGTATACGTTATTCCCGTCTCTGGGATGTGTGTGTTATCACGTATCTCCTCTTAGCGTGGTGTGTTTATACCGGATTACCTCTCGGTGTATTGTGCTATACCGGAGTATGACCCTCTGGGTCGTGGTGTTTAACCGTATTACCATTCTGGGGACTGTACTTTACCCGGTATTACCTGGGCGTACAGTATACTCTCTGGGCGATGTTGTTGTATACGGTATTCGCTACCTCTCTGGGGCTTGTTGTATGTGTATACAGGTCATTACCACTCCGGGCGTGTATGTGTCATACACGGTATTCCCTTCTCTGGGTGTGTGTGTAACGCATTAAATCCTCTTGGGCGTGTATGTGTATACCGGTATTCATCTCTGGTTGGTGTGTGTGTGTATGTAAACCGGTTTACCTCTCTGGGTGTGTATGTGTAACCGGTATTACCTCATTCGGGTGTGTGTGTGTGCTATAACGGTTATTACCGTCTCTGGGGCGTGTATTTGTATACCGGTTTACCGTCTCTGGGTGTGTGGTAGTGTATACCTGGTATTACCCCTCCTGGTGAGTGTATGTGTATACCGGTATCCCTCTCTGGGGTTAGTGTATCTGTAGTACCTCCGGGGGGTATTGAGTGTCGTTACTCTCTCGGGTGTTATCCGTGTAAAAGTATCCTTGGGTGTGTGTATACCGATTGCCTCTTGGGCGTGTATGTATAATACGGATCACCCTCTCCTGTTTCTGGTTTACCTCTGTGATCGTGTATGTGTATAATACCGTATTACCTCTCTGGACGTTGTATGTGTATACCGGTATTACCTTCTCTGGCGTGTATGTTGTGATCACCAGGTACTTAAAACCCTGTCTCTGGGCGTGTTGTGTTCACGACGTTATTACCCCCTCTCTGGAGCTGGGTATAACGGTAACGCGTGATATATACGGTAGTATCACCTCCGTATGGCGTGTAGTTGATTACCGGTTTACCGGCTGGGTGTGTAATGTAGTATACCCGGTATTACCTCTCTGGAGTTGTATGTGATACACGGTACCCCTTGGTTATGTGTATCCGTTAACTCTACAGGCGTGTGTATGTGTATGACCGATTACCTCTCTGGCGTGTTGTGTATATCTTTATTACCGCCTCTCGGGGCGTGATTGTGCTAACTACCTGTATGACCATCTCTGGCGTGTATGTGATCCGGTAATACTCGCTCTGGGGTGTGTTGTGTATACCGGTTTACGTCTCTGGGCGGTATTGTATACGGTATTACCTCTTCTGGGACTGTATGGTATACGTATAACCTCCTCTGGGCGTGTATGTGTTGCGCTGTATTACCTCTCTGGGCGTTTTGTGTATACGGTAATACCCTCTCTGGGCGTGGTCTGTGTACGGTTAGTCCATCTCTGGGTGTTGTTGTGTGTATACCGGCATTACCTCCTCCTTGGGCCGTGTATGTGTATAACCGGTAGTTACCTCTCTGGGCCGTGTATGTGTATCGGTTTACCCTCTCTGGCCGTGTATGTGTATTCCGGTATTACCTCTATGGGTGTGTGTTTGTGTATACCGTATACTCATTTCGGGTGTGTATGTGTTATACGGTACTACCTCTCTGGGGTGTGTGTGTGTATACTGTATTCCTCCACTTCTAGGGCAGCTGTATGCTGCCCCCCCCCCCCCACACCTTACCGGTATCACCTCTCTGGGTGTGTATTGTATACTCTGGGTATTAATTACCTCTCTGGAGCGGTATGTTGTATACCGATATTACCCTCTCGTGGCGTGTAGTGTATACCGGGTATCCTCTCTCTGGTGTGTGTATGTGTATCCCGGTATTACCTCTCTCTGGGGCGTGTACGTGTATACCGGTATTCCTCTCTGGGCGTGTATGTAATCCCCGGTATCACCTCTCTCTGGCGTGTATGGGTTACTCTGGTTATTACCTCTCTGGGCGTGTATGTGTATCCGGTATTAACCTCTCTGGGCTGTGTATGTGATACCGGTATTACCTCTGTGGCCGTGTATGTGTATACCGGTATACCTCTTCTGGGCTGGTATGTGTATACCTTATTACCCTTCTCTGGGCGTGTATGTGTATGCCGTATTACCTCTCTGCGTGTGTGTGTATACCGGTATAAACCTCAGCTCTGGGTGTGTGTTATACCGTATTACCTCTCTTGGCGTGTATGTGTATACCGGTAGTGACTCTCGGCGTGTATGTGTATACCGTATTACTCTCTGGGGGCGTGTAGTGTATGCCGTGATTACCTCCCTGGGTCGTGTATGTGTATACCGGTATTACAGTCTCCTGGGCGTGTAATGTGGTATCACCGGGATTAATCCTCTCTTGGGCGTGATGTTTATACCGGTATTACCTCCTCCTGGCGTGTATGTGTATACCGGTATTACCTCTCTGGGCGTGTATGTGTATACCGGTATTACCTCTCTGGGGTCGTGTATGTGTATACCCGGTATTTTACCTCTATGGGTGTGTGTTTGTATACCGGTATACCTCTGGCGTTGGTGTTATGTGTTACCGGTATTACCCCTCTCTGGGTGTGTTGTGTATACGGTATACCTCTTGGCGTGTATGTGTATTACCGGTATTCACTCTCTGGGGGCGTGTATGTGTATACTGATTACCTACTCTGGCCGTGTTGTGTATACGAATTACCTCTCTGTGGCGTGTATGTGGTATACCGTATTAACCTCTCTGGGTGTGTTGTGTATACCGTATTACCTCTCTGGGCGTGTAACGTGTATAACCGTGTATTACCCTTCCGCCCCAGCTTTTATGTGTCTCTGGCTGTGTCTGTATATTACCGTTGTTAGTCACCGGCTTTCTGGGAGGGCCTGTGTGGGGTTTACTGGTATTACCTCTCTGGGCGTGTATGTGTATACCGGTATTACCTCTCTGGGCGTGTATGTGTATACCGGTATTACCTCTGTGGGCGTGTATGTGTATACCGGTATTACCTCTCTGGGCGTGTATGTGTATACCGGTATTACCTCTCTGGGCGTGTATGTGTATGCCGGTATTACCTCTCTGGGCGTGTGTGTGTATACCAGTATTACCTCTCTGGGCGTGTATGTGTATACCGGTATTACCTCTCTGGGCATGTGTGTGTATACCGGTATTACCTCTCTGGACATAGTGACCTGATCGACTTGGGGGCCGCGGGATTTCCCCGAGCAGGGAGAGATCTGGGCTGTTGATAAGGGGCTGGGCAGCTTCCTCCATCCTGATTGGCTGCATTACATGAAAGTGTTAATATTTTGGTAAATGGTCATGCGAGACCAGATGTTTATGCCGGAATCGATGTGCTAAACAGAACGAAGAAGTTAAATAAATAAGGTTTATTACGGCTGGATCCAACAGGAGTAACCCAATACTCAAATACAAGCTCAACTCACAAGAACAGGGGGTTACGGGGGGACACCTAACTCACGAGGCGCTGGACCCAGGATGTCTCCACAGTCCATCCGCCTCAGAATATCCCAGTGATTCGGGGTGATGGCCTCTCGTCGGTCCTCCGTTTGTATTTCCAGTTAGTCTCTGACACCGACGCCAACCACCAACAACTGGGGCGCTCTGATCGGCGTCGGCTTAAATACTGTCACGGCCTCCATCGGAAAACATGGAAAACCAGGTGCCGACCAATCAGCGCAGAGATTGCCTTCCCTGAGTCAGGGGCAGAGGCGCTACTGGTTGGGGAACTGTCTCTCCCCTCTGGCAGTTACTGACTGTCTTTAAAACCCCTTTGCAATCACACTGAAACACCCTCGCTGATTGCCTCTCCAGGGGAGTTTAACCTCCTGTACGCAGGGGGTCCCCAGAGCTGAAATTAAGGGGGTTCGGAGACCCCATGCTTCAATCCTATGTTTAGAAAAAAGGGAAAACACTTGGATTGTGGCTTTGACTTCTTTTCTTTTTTTTTTTTTTACAGTGAAAAGGCACAAAGTATTAAAGTAATGTGAAAGAATGTGGATTTTAGCAGTGCCCAAACAATGCCTTCATTATGATATGTAACTATATCAGGTAAATTGACTACGTTCATTTTCTCTGAATCGCTTGTTTAAACCTAGAGAGCGTACCAGTTTAATTAGATTTTACAGCACCATCATTCAGTAGCAGGGGTAAAAGGAAAAAGCCACGCAGGCTTTTAATTTCTAGTAACACTGTAACAAAGAGAGTGATTTAGTGTTATTGTGAGTAAGTTCTCTCTTCCCTGGCAGCTGGGGGACTTGATCATGATAAACATACTGCGGACCCATTTTCTGTTACATCGCATACAATTTATCCCAAAGTACTTTGCTTTGCATTTGTAACAAGAGACATTTAAAGATATAAATCGTGGGAATAAGTAGCCAGTGTTTCGTGGCGCGCAGTTGCACATTTTAAGCGCGGATATTGTGGTGCATTCCACCTGGATTGTATTGTTATTTAAATGCATGATAAGGAGCGTCTGGCGGTTACACATTCGCCCTCTCATCGGCTGCTGCTGCTGGCTGATCTTTTCTATCCCGTGTCAGGATTAGAAATCGGTGTCTAGAAAATGTCAAGAGTTTTTTTTTTTTCCATCTAATAATAAATCTTATTTAATCACAACTTTCTTGGGCAAGTTGTTAGCTTTTAGTTGCAAAATACAGATGTTCAAGTTGGCACGTTATTTAAAAGTAGCGCTACTGAAAAACAATGGTTAACCCCTTAATGCCTAATTTAAAAAACAAACAAACATAATCGGATGAAATATTCATTGAACGGTATGAGGCGAGGTATGAAGGGGTTAAGGGCATAACACGCGCATAACAATAATTATTATTTTTTTACCTTGGATTGAAGCAGGGGGGTCTCCGGAGCTGAACCCCATTAATTTCAGCTCTGGGGACCCCCTGCTGCCAGAGATACAGACCTCCGTAGGGGGCGCCGGTCGCCGCTCTGCTCAGCTACCAGTATTCATATTATGGTGGAGTTTCAAAGTTCCCACACCCTGCGGGCCAATAGGAAGCCGTGACGTCATCAGATGCGGCTTCCTATTGGCCCACGACGGAGGACCTTTAATATTTGCTGAGATACCCGCACTCCCTTTGGAGGTCTGTATCTCCGGAAGCAGGGGGTCCCCGGAGCTGAAATTAATGGGGTTCAGCTCTGGACACCCCCTGCTTCAAATTTATGTTCAAAAACAATAATACAAATGTCAACCCCCCCCCCCCCACCCCGTCTTTGGGATTACTGTGGCCTGTAGGGGTTAACTGTGTGAGTAACGCCCCTTCCCTATCACATGATGCTGGGGTGACTCAGCCGAAGTTAAGCCCTGCCCCTTTCTGGCTGGAGACAATGACCTCATTCTAGGCTATAATTAGAAGGGTGGAGCTTCTGGAAAGCAGATCCCAGGGGGAGTTGAAGAGGAGGGATCTCGGTGTGAATAGTTGTAAGCAGCAGCCAAGCTGACGTTTTTTTAAATTAATTATTTTTTCCCCCTTTAATATGTGCATCAATACAATCCACACAATGATAAGTCATTAGCTAAGTTGCCAATCGATCCGTTCTCCTGTGATCGATCGGCGAAGATTCGGCTCGGGGGTTCACTAAATGGCTGTCAGTGCAGCAGAAGAGGATGAAAGATGCAAAGTTATGTGGGGAAGATCATGGGACCAGGCAGTAACTAGATACAATTGTTGCACTGCTAGAGAGAGCGCGGGGCTCAAAAAGGGGTGTGCCAGAGCCTGTTTCAGAAGAGGAAGGGGATGTGACTTTGTAAATGTTGCTAAAAATGTAATTCAGAGGTGTTTAAAAAATAATAAATGCTACAAGTAATTTCTCAAAGTACAGAACATGTCTTAGTTGGATACACAAGTACATTATAATATGTCTTAGTTGGATACACAAGTACATTATAATATATCTTAGTTGGATATACAAGTACATTATAATATGTCTTAGTTGGATATACAAGTACATTATAATATATCTTAGTTGGATACACAAGTACATTATAATATGTCTTAGTTGGATACACAAGTACATTATAATATATCTTAGTTGGATACACAAGTACATTATAATATATCTTAGTTGGATACACAAGTACATTATAATATGTCTTAGTTGGATACACAAGTGCATTATAATATGTCTTAGTTGGATACTTCATCGCACAGACCCCTCGCGTGTACCTGCGATATCTTTACCCTGATTCTGCGGCATCTACAGTATCCAGTCATGGCACCTTGACATCAAATCGCATCGCGTTGCCATGGTAACGTGATGCCGCATGGCGTTGTGATGTCGCAACGTCTGAGGTGGAGAAGGGCCCGCCGGACAAGGCAAGAGGCACCGCGCTCCGTAAAATGACAAGCCGGGTCCTGGTCGCCAGACTTGCGGTCCCCGCTGCCAGATTAACACAGCGAGCGGTCCAACATAAAAGTGCGTCACCGTGGATTCTACCTTCTCCGTAGCGTCTGTGTTGTGCTTTTTGTTTGCCGTGGTTTCATGGAGAGTAATGCAAAGTAATGGAGAGTAATGGAAAGTAATGGAGAGTAATGGAGAGTAATGGAGAGTAATGGCGAAACGTACTGGAGAGTATGGAAGTAATGTGAAGTAATGGAGGAGTAATGGAGAGTATGAAGTATGGAAAGTAATGGAGTAATGGATCTGGAGAGTAATGGAAGGTAATGGAGAGTAATGGCAGAATGGAAATATGGAGGTACTGGAAAGATATGGAGAGTAATGGACGAGTATGGAAATTACTGGAGAGTAATTATAGAGCGTCCTGGCCGCGCTCCTGGCGCGTCCTGCCGTCTGGGCCCGTGCTGGCCCCGTCCTGGCGCGTCCTGGCGCTTCTGCCCTTGCTTGGCGCGTCCTGGCCCGTCCTGGCCCCGTCCTGGCCCGTCCTTGGCCCGTGCTGGCCCTGTGCTGGCGCGTGCCTGGCCCGTGCTGCGCGTCCTGGCGCGTCCTCGGCGCGTCCTGGCCCGTCCTGGCGCGTCCTGGCCCTGTGCCGTGGCGCTGCTACTGGGCGTCTGGCTCGTCCTGGCGCGTCCTGCCCGCCTGGCGCGTACGCGCGCCTGGCCCGGATCCTGGCCCGTCCGGGCGTCCTGGGGCGTCCTTCCCGTCCTGGCGCGTCCTGCCCCTCCTGGCCGTCCTGGCGCGTCCTGGCCCGTCCTGGCGCGTCCATGGGGCGTCCTTTCCCGTCCTGGCGCGTCCTGCCCGTCCTGGCCCGTCCTGGCCCGTCCTGGCCCGTCCTGGCCCGTCCTCGGCCCGTCCTGGCCGTCCTGGCGCGTGCTGGCCCGTGCTGGCGCGTCCTGGCGCGTCATCCGGCGCGTCCTGGCCCGTCCTGCGCGCGTCCTGGCGCGTCCTGGCCCGCCTAGGCGCGTCTGGCCCGTCCTGGCGCGTCCTGGCCTTCCTGGCGCGTCCTGAGCCCTCTGGCGCGTCCGGCGCGTCCTGGAGCCGTCATGGAGTCATGGCGAGTCACTGGAGCACACGTAATGGGAGCAGGAGTCCTGACCGTCATTCACTTTGTTGGCAATAATGTCTCTGGAACCATTCCGTGGGCCCGCTTCCTTTCTCCTTTACGCTGGATCATCCCAGAGAATCCTGACTCAGGATCATGGTAGTTGTGTTTTTTTATTATTGTCATGTGGTGTGCAGCTTTTTCCTTTAGTAAGCTTCATGACAGTATAAGTTGGCTCCATGGTGAGCGCGGCGCTCGCGACCGTGCACGTGACATCACCCACATTTTAGCTGAAGCAATTTGTGGCCTCGTAGAGCGCGACGGGGGGGGGGGGCGTGGCGGAGGTGGTTCGTCCTCTTGGGCAAAAACCGATCACGTGACCCGACCGTTGTGCGAAAAATCAGTTCATTTTGTCTCCTCTTATTTATATAAAGTAGGTTTTAGAAAATATTTTTTTGAAGGGGGGGGGGGGGCCATTAAGAAATCAATTTAAGTCGGCGAATTTCTTTTTAAAGTTTTTTTAATATGAATTGAAGCAGGGGGTCTCCGGAGCTGCACCCCTTAATTCAGCTACGGGGACCCCCTGCTTCTGGAGATACTTACCTACAAATTAGCTGCCGGTAGCCCTCTCCTCGACTACTTGGTTCACATATGTCCGCTCTTCAGATATTTCCCGGCCAGCGGGCCAATAGGAGCTCTTGACACATCGTGGGGCGGCTTCCTATTGGCCATGTGATGGCTAATAAGGTACTTGGGTATCCCACTAAGACATATTAAATGTACTGTGTATCCCACTAAGACATATCATAATGATACTTGGTATCCCACTAAGACATATATAATTGTACTTGTGTATCCAACTAAGCACAGTATCATAATGGACGTGGTATCCCACTAAGACATATTATAATTACTTGTGTATCCAACTTAAGATAGATTATAATGTACTTGTGTATCCAAAGATATATTATAATGTATCTTGTGTATTCAACTAAGACAATGATAATGTACTTTGTGTATTCAACTACGACCATATTATAATGTACATGGTGTATTCAACTAAGACATATTTATAATGTACTTGGGTATTCAACTGACATCGTATAATGTAATTGTGTATCCAACTAAGACATATTAAATGTACTTGTGTATCCAACTAAGACATATGATAATGTACTGTGTATCAAACTAAGACTATTATAATTGTTACTTGTATATCAACTAAGGAGATTTGAAGCTACTGTGTATCCAACTAAGACATATTATATGATAATTGTGTATTTCAAATAAGACAGATGATTAATGTACTTGTGTACCAACTAAGACACATATAATGTATTGGTATTCAACTAGACATAGTATAATGTATGTGTGTTATCATTCAACTAAGACCTATTATAATGTACTTGTGTATCCAACTAGTAGATTATAAGGTACTTGGTATCAACAAGACATATTATAATGGGCTATATAGCCAAACTAAGAATATTATAATGTAATTGTGTATCCAACTAAGACATTTCAGAATGGCTTATATATCCAACTAGTAATTATAATGTACTGTGTATCCAACTAAGATATATTATAATGTAACTTGATGTATCCAACTAAGTATATTATAAGGATTGTGTATTCCAACTAAGCATATATAATGTACCTTGGGTATCCAACTAAGACATATAGTATGTACTTGTGTATTCAACAAGACATATTATAATGTACTGTGTATCAACTAAGATAGATATATTTTATAAGTGTACTTGTCGTATCAAACTAAGACATATTATAATGTACTTGTGTATCAATAAGACATAGTATATGCATTTGTGTATCCACTAAGACATATGATAATGTGCTTTATATATCAACTAAGATAATTATAATGTAACTTGTGTATCCAACTAAGACATATTATAATGACTGTTATCCAACTAAGACATTATTATAATGTGCTTATATATCCAACTAAGATATATTAGAATGTACTTGTGATCCAACTGAAGATATATTATAATGTGCTTATATTATCCAACTAGACATATTATATGTACTTGTGTATCCAACTAAGATATTATATAAGTACTGGTATATCAACTAAGATCATATTATAATGTGCGTATATATCCAATAAGACAGATATAATGTACTCTGTGACCAAAACTAAGAATATTATAATGTACTTTGGTATCCAACTAGACAATTATAAATGTGCTATATATCCAACTAAGACATATTATAATATACTTGTGTATCCAACTAAGACATATTATAATGTACTTGTATATCCAACTATGGCCTCGGGCATGGTCAGTGCTTAGGCGCTGACCCGTGCTGAGGCGCGCTGGTGCTTACCAGTGAGCCACTGCCGCCGCAATGAGAGCGGCTTTAGCAGGGGCTCGTGCACGCTTCCGCAAGCGTGGGTGGGTCTTAGGAGAATTTAGATTCAAGCGCTTTCTCAAGGGAGCGCAGGGCGGTCATTTGAGCGGTTCGCCCAAGAGGGCGAACCAGCTCCGTGATGTCCACTGGCCCGCCAACGCCCCGGACGGGCGCTAACCAACGGCCAGGGAAAGCACCCGCTTTCCCTCAGCCTCAGCGCGCCTCCGATTAGGCTGAGCAACCCTGGACGCAGGCATAAGACCTATTATAATGTACTTGTATTTATCCAACTAAGACATATTCAGAAATGTACTGTGTATCCAACTAAGATATATTATAATATGTACTTGTAATCAACTAAGACTATGTATAATGCTACTTGTATATCCCCCCCCCCCACCCCCCCCCCCCCCCTAACTAAGACATATCAATAATGGACTATGTAGTTCCACTAAACATAATATTATAATGTACTTGTGTATCCACTACAGAAACATCATTATAGAAGTGTACTTGTGATATCCAACTAAAAGACATAAAATTAGAACATATGTACTTGTGTATCCAATAAGCACATGATATATAAAATGTATAAACTATAAGTGCAATATCACACTAGACATATATCTATGGACTTGTGTATCCAACTAAACAGTATTATAGATGTACTTGTCTAGTATCTTACTTATCCAACTAAAGACCATTATCAACATGTACTTGTATATCCACTAAGATATATATAATGTACTTGTGTATCCAACTGAAGACATATTAATGTCCTTGTTATCCAACCCTACAGAATTATACTGTACTTGTGTATCCAATAAGACATTATCATAATGTACTTGTGTATCCCCAACTAGACATATCATTACTTGTACTTGGTATACAACTAAAGACAAGTTAGATGTACTTGTATATCCACCTAAGGACATATATATAATGTACTGGTAGGTATAAAACTAAGACATATCATAATGTACTTGGTATCCAACTAAGACATATCATAATGTAATTGTGTACCAACTAAGACATATTATAAGTGTACTTGTAGATCCAACTAAGACATATCATGTAATGTACTTGTATATCCAACTAAGACATATCATAATGTACCTTGGATATCCAATAAGACATATCATAATGTACTTGTGATCCCACTAAGGACATATTATAATGATACTGTTGTATCCAACTAAGTACATATTATAATGTACTTGTGCTATCCAAATAAGATATTATTATAATTAATTGTGTATCCATAAGACATTATAATGTACTGTATATCCAACTGAGACATATCCATAATGTACTTGTGTGTATCCAACTAAGACATATATAATGTACTTGTATATCCACTAAGACATATCATAATTTACTTGTGTACCACTAAGAATATTATAATGTACTTGTTATCAAACTAAGACATAGTTATAATGTACTTGTGGATCCACTAAGAATATAAATGTACTCTGTGTATCCAACTAGAACATATAGAATGTATTGTGTATCCAACTAAGACATATGAGTAATGTACTTGGGTATCCACTAAGACATATTAGAATGGACTTGTGTATCCAACAAGACATATTATAATGTACTTGTATATCCAACTAAGACATTCATAAGGTACTTGTGTATCCAAACTAAGACAATTATTAATGCACTTGTGTATCCCACTTAAGAATATCATAATTGACTTGGTATCCAACTAAGACATATCAACTGTACTTGTGGCTCCCACTAAGAAATAGTATAATGTACGTGGGATCAAATAAGATATTATTATTAATGACTTGTTGTATCCAACTAAGACATATCATATGTACTTGTTTATCCCACTAGAACATATTATAATGTACTTGGGTATCAAATAAGGACATATTATAATGTACTTGTGTATCCAAATAAGACATATAATAATGTAAATTGTGTATCCCACTAAGACATATTATTAATTGTACTTGTGTATCCAACTAAGAATATTATAATGTACTGTGTATACCTAAGACATATTCTAAGTACTGGTATCCACTAAGACATATTATCATGTACTTGTGTATCCAAACTAAGGACATATTATAATGTACTGGTATTCAAAATAAGACATATTTAATGGACTTGATATCCACCTAAGATATATTATAATGTACTTGTGTATCCCATAAGAATATTATAATGTACTTGTTGGATTCAACTAAGACATATTATTAATGTACTGTGTATCCAACTAAGACATATTATAATGCACTTGTGTATTCAACTAAGACCTTTATAATGTACTTGGGTATTCAAACTAAGACAATATATAATGTACTTGGGTATCCAACTAAGATATATTATAATGTAATGGTGTATTCAACTAAGACATCTTATTATGTACTTGTGGATTCAAAACTAAGACTATTATTATTGTACTCTGTGTATTCAACTAAGACATATTATAATGTACTTGTGTATCCAACTAAGATATATTATAAGGTACTTGCTGTATTCAACTAAGACATATTATAAGTGTACTTGTGTTCCAACTAAGATATATTATAATGTACTTGTGTATCCACCCAAGAACATATATAATGTACTTGTGTATCCAACTAAGATATTTATAATTGTACTTGTGTACCAACTAGAAATATTATAATGTCATTGTGGATTCAACTAAGACATTGATAACTGTATTGTGTATCCAACTAAGATATATTATAATGGACGTGTGTATCCAACTAAGGACTATATCATGTGCTTTTTTATCCACTAAGATTATATTAATGTACTTGTGTATCCAACTAAGACATATCATATGTGCTTATATATCCAACTAAGATATATTAGAATGTACTTGTGTATCCAACTAAGACATATTATAATGGACTTGTGTACCAACCAAGACATATTATAATGTACTGTGGATTCCAACTAAGACATATTATAATGTACTTGTGTATTCAACAAGACATAGTATAATGTACTTGTGTATCCAAACTAAAGATCTATTATAAGTATTGTCTGTATCCAACTAAGACATATTATAATGTGCTATCTATATATCACAACTAGATATATTAGTTATAATGTACTTGTGTATCCAACTAAAGACATATTCATAATGTGCTTATATATCCAACTAAGATATATTATAATGTAATTGTGTATCCAAATAAGAATATTATAATGTACTGGTTGTTATCCAACTAAGACATCATATTATAATGTACTTGATACCAACTAAGAATATTATAATGTACTTGTATATCCAACATATGGCATCGGGCTATGGTCAGTGCTTGGCGCTGACCCGATGCCTGAGGCGCGCTGGTGGCTTCAGGAGCCCCTGCAGCGACAATGAGGAGGGCGGCTTTAGCAGGGGCTCGTGCACGCTCCGCAAAGAGTGGGTCTTAGGAGAATTTTAGATTCAAGAGCGCTCAAGGGACGCGCAGGGCCGGTCATGTGAGCGGTCGCCAATGAGGGCGAACCAGCTAAGGATGTCAATGGCCCGCCCCACGGCCCACGGACAGCGCGCGAACCAAGGCCAGGGAAAGCCACCCGCTGCCCTCAGCCTCAGCGCGCCGACGTACCGGCTGCTGCAACCATGGACGCAGCCTAAGACATATTATACTGTACTTGTATACCCAAACTAAGACTATTATAATGTACTTGTATATCACAAATAAGACATATCATTAATTGTACTTGTGTATCCAACTAAGACATATCATAAAATTACTTGTGATCCCAACGGAAGACAATTAGATCGTAACTTGTGTATACAACTAAGATATATATAATGGTACTGAGAAATCCAACTAAGATATATTATAATATACTGTGTATTCAACTAAGGACATATCATAATGTACTTGTGTATTCCAACTAAGACAATAATAATGTACTGTGATCCAACTTAAGACATATTATAGTACTTGTATATCCAATAAGAATATCATACTGACTTGTGTTATCCAACTAAGACATATTATAACTTTCCTCTTCCATTACATCAATCTCTATTCGACTCCCTCCCCCGTTATACCCTCCCTCTATTTCCCTGCCTGAACTCTTTCGTCAGATCCACTTCCATGCCCATTTGCTAACTGAGCCTTCCTTTAGTCAAGCATAGTCGCTTATTCCTTTATACTTTCCTAATCCCTCAATCGCCTCGGCTAGTAGATATTCTTCTCCTCTATCTTTTTGCCTCCATGCCTCGTCCTTCCCCCTTAATTCGTTTCTCTGTCACTCCAATAATCACCATCACCATTTCCCCTGTGTCCTTTCATTCGCTCTTCTTATTCCTTCATACCCCCCCTGTTTTACGCCTGTATTATTGCTTGTTGTTATGGATCTTTATCCTTTCCTTCGCTACCTCTACATTTGATCCCCCTTACGTCTTTTTTCGTCAACACTATTGTTCATACTTTCTCTTCTTTTGTTTTGCACCCTTCATTTTCTTGCGACCACTTAGTCATCTTTCCATCTTTCTGTGCGCATCTGATCGTTCGGTACTTGGATATCCAACTAAGACATATCATAATGTTAAGTGTATCAACTAAGATATATTAAATGTACTTTATGTATCCAACTAAGATATATTGTAATGTGCTGATATGATCCAACTACACATATTTATAAATGTACTTGGTATTCAACTCTAAGGACATATTATTAATGTACTTGTGTATTCAACTTAAAGCATATTAGAATGTATGTGTATCCACTAAGGAATATTATAATGTACTTGTGTATCCAACAAGATATTATAATGGACTTGTGGATTCAACTAGACATATTATAATGTATTGTGTATCCAACTAAGATATATTATAATGTACTTGTGTATCCAACTAAGACATCTTATAATGGTGCTATAATCACAACTAAGATATATTATAAGTAATTGTGTATCCAACTAAGACAGATCATATTGTGCTTATATATCCAACTAAGATATATTATAATATTTGCTATATTGGATACTAAAGTACATTACTATGTTCGTTGTGTATTCGAACACAAGACAATGTTATATATGTACTTAGTGTATCATAAGACATTATAATATGTACGTTGTTGATCAACACGATATTATAATATTCTTAGTGATCAACTCAAGTACATATTATAATATGTCTTAGAGTTGGTATCCACTAAGTACTATTATAATATGTCTTTTGATACACTAAGTACCAATTATAATGATACTTAGTGTGATCCACTAAGACATTATATATGTCTTGTGTATCCACTACAAGTACATTATTATAATGTACTTGTGTATCCAACTAAGGCATATATTTATGTACTTGTATATCCAACTAAGACATATTATAATGTACTTGTGTATCCAACTTAAGATATATTATAAGTACTTGTATGATCGAACTAAGACATAGTATAATGTGATTATAATCCAACTAAGATAG
This sequence comes from Ascaphus truei, assembly GCA_036426205.1. NCBI lineage: Eukaryota > Metazoa > Chordata > Amphibia > Anura > Ascaphidae > Ascaphus > Ascaphus truei. The sequence goes on along the minus strand of WSYH01001286.1, from coordinate 79,225 downwards.
ATTAAATCGTGACTTGTGTATCCAACTAAGACATGTATTATAATGTACTTGTGTATCCCAACTAAGACATATTATAATGTACTTGTGTATCCAACTAAGACATATTATAATGTACTTGTATATCCAACTAAGACATATTATAATGTACTTGTATATCCAACTATGGCCTCGGGCATGGTCAGTGCTTAGGCGCTGACCCGTGCTGAGGCGCGCTGGTGCTTACAGATGAGCCCCTGCAGCCGCACATGAGCGCGGCTGTAGCAGGGGCGTGCACGCTACGCAAAGCGTGGGTCTTAGGAGAATTTAGTCAAGCGATAAAGGGAGCGCGGGTATACGGTCATACTGTGAGCGGTTGCCAATGAGGGCGAACCAGCTCCTTGATTGTCACGCTCCCGGCCCCACGCCCACGGACGGCGCGCTAACCAAGGCCAGGGGAAAGCACCGCTTTCCCTCAGCCCCCTCAGCGCGCCTCCGTACGGCTGCTGCAACCTGGACGCAGCCTAGACATATTATAATGTAATTGTGTATTCCAACTGATACATATTATAATGTACTTGGGGGATCCAACTAAGACATATTATAATGTACTGTGTATCCAAACTAAGATATTATTTAATGTACTTGTGTATCCAACTAAGATATATTCAAATGTATTGTGGTATCCAAACTAAGGATATATTATAGTACTTGTATAGCCAACTTAAGACATATCATAATAGGACTTGGGTATCCAAATACAGACATATTATAATGTACTGGGTACCAAACTAGGACAATATGATAAGTACTGTGTATCCAACTAAAGGACATACTTATACTGTACTGTGTATTCCAATATCTAAGATAATATTATAAGGTACTTTGTTATACAAATAGATAATTATAATGATACTGTATATACCAAAGAAGATATAATTCATAATGTACTTGATATCACTAAGACATATCATAATGTATTTGTTGTATCCAATAAGACATAATCAATTGTACTGGTTATCCAACTAGACGATTAATAAATGTTTGTATTGGATCCAACTAAGACCATCAATTAATGTAGCTTAGGTATCCAACTAAGACATGAATTCTATTAATGTACTGGTGTATCCAACTTAAGTACATATTATTAATGTCTTGTATATCAACTAAGACAATTATAATGTACTTGTGTATCCAATACGTTAAGACATATTATAAATTACTTGTATATCCAACTAAGACTATCATAATGTACCTTGTGTATCCACTAAGATATATTATAATGTACTGGTATCCAACTAAGAACATCTCATAATTACTTGTGTACCAAACTAAGGACATATTAAATGTACTGTGTGGTATCCAACTAAGACATATTATAATGACTTATAATCCAACTAAGACTAGTTTTACTATGTATTTAAGACATATGTATGATACCTGACATATCTATGTTACTTGTGTCCAAATAGTATAATTGTACTGAATACTGACTATCATATGTATTGTATTCCAAATAAGAATATTATTAATGTACTGGTGTATCAATAAGACAATTTATTAAGTGTAATATAATCCAACTAGTATATATGAATTTGTATCAAATACATGAGTATTGGTTAACTACATGATATAGTAGTTGTATCACTAACATAAGAATAACACATATATTATAATTGTTCCACGATGTGTAATGTTCTGACAACTAAGAACATATTATAATTACTGTGTATCAACTAAGAGATTATAATTGTAGTATAAATCCAAAATAGATATACTAATGTACTTGTTATTCAACTAAGACATATTATAATGTACTTATAAAAATCCAACTTAAGACATTTATTATAATATACTGTGTATTCAACAAGCACATATCAAATGTATTGGTGTATTCCAAAAACTAGACATATATAATGTTACTTTGTTGTATCCAACTAAGATATTATGATGATGTAATTTATATCACTAAGATATATTATAATCACTTGTTGTATCACTAACTAAACTAAGGACTATTAAATTACTTGTATATCCAACTAAAAATATTTATAATGTACTTGTATATAACTACTAAAAGACATAGTCAGTAATGTTACTTGTGTATCCAACTAAGATGATATTATAAGTGTGTACTTGTGATATCCAAACTAAGACCATATTCACTACATATGTACTTGGTATATCAACTAAGACATATTATAACTGTACTTGTATACCAACTAAGACATATATAATTTGTGTACTTGTAATATCCAACTAAGACAATCAAATGTACTGTGTATCCAACTAAGGAAATTATAATGTACTTGTATATCAAACAAGACATATTATAATGGTACTTGTATATCCAAATAAGACATATTATAATGTACTTGTGTATCCAACTTACGATCTATTATGAATGATTGTGTGACATCAACCTATGACATATATAATGACTGTGTTCATAGAAATTGTACTGTATATCCAACTAAGACCATATCTATAATGTACTTGGCAACTAATATCATCATACTTGATCAACATAAGACATATCATAATGTATTTTACACTCGATTAAGTGGTATCCAACTACCAGACATATCATAATGTACTGGTGTATCCAACTACCAAGACATATGCAAATGTATTGTAGGTATCCACACTAAGACATATATAATGTACATGTGTAGATGATAAATTATTGTGTAATCCAACTAAGATCATATTATAATGTACTTGTATATCCAACCTAAGACATATATCATTAATGTCACTTGTGTATCCAACTAAGATATATCTATAATGTATTGTGTATCCAACTAAGATATATTATAAGTTGTAATCCAAATTATTACTTGGTTAGTATCCAAACTAATATATATAAGTACTTGTATATCCAACTAAGAATCATAATGTACTTTATCAAGATAATAATGTACTTGTATATCCCAAGATCTTATATTACGTGATCACCCCATATTAATATATTGTATCAATGAATATAATACTGGCCAAACTAAGAATATTATAATGTACTTGTGGATCCAAACTAGGCAATATATAATTGTACTTGTGTATCAACTACAGACTATATTATAATGTACTTGTGTATTCCACTGAAGAATATATTATGAATGACTTGTGTATCAACTAAGGACCGTATTATGAAGTTACTTGTGTAGATCCACTAGACAACTTAGTACGGATAAAACATATTATAATGTACTTGTGTATCCAACTAAGAATATATAATGTACGGTGTATCCAATACTTTAAGACTGTGTATACTACATTATAAGTACTTGTCATAAACAATATAATGACGTACCAACTAATTATATATGTACTGTGTATCCCACTAAGACATATTATAATGTATTGTGTATCACTAAGGACAATTATAATGTCCATTGTGGATCATAACTAAGATATATTATAATGTAGCTGTGTATCCAACTAAGAATATGTAGGTATCACTCCTATTAATGTACTTGTGTACCACAACTAAGATATATTATAGTATTGTATATCAAACATTATGTAGTTATCCAACTAAGATATATATAATGGACTTGGTATTCAACTAAGAATATTAAAGGTACTGTCGGATCCAACTAAGACATATTTAATGTAATTGTACTGGATACTGTAGATGCCGCAGAAGCAGGTAATAGATACTCGCAGGTACCACGCGGGGGTCGGTGCGATGACTGGATACTGTAGGTGCCGCAGAAGCAGGTAATAGATACTCGCAGGTACCCCGCGGGGGTCGGTGCGATGCCAAAGTGATAACTGATTGGAAAATATTTTCTAAAACCTACTTTATATAACTGATTACTGTGAGTTTAGACCCAAACAAAAGCAGTAAGCATGACACATTCTGTGCCTTTTAAACCTGCGATTCTAGTTCTGAATATGTAAAGGTCTTCAAAATACTATCTTCAGAACACAACCAAATTAAATCCCACTAAAAGTGTCAGCAACAGGAGGAGAAGCTGTAATAGTCAGAGGAGAAACGAGACCCTTCGTAGGTTCCCCAACGTGAAAGAAAACGGTTACATTTTGCATCCTAATTTTTCTCTACAATTATTCTTTATACCCTAAAACAGCGGCTCCAAACTGCAGTCCTCAGGACACCCCCCAACAGGTCAGGTTTTGAGAATGTCCCTGCTTCAACACAGGTGGCTCAATCAGTGGCTCAGTCGAAGACTGTGCCACTGATTGGGCCGCGTGTGCTGAAACAGTGTCTGGTTGAGCCACCTGTGCTGAAGCAGGGCTATTCTCAAAATCTGACCTGTTGGGGGGTCTTGGGGACTGGAGTTGAGACGCCCCAGCACTAAGAGAAGAAAGTGGTCCGTGGCAGCCTTGCAAAATCCCTTCATTTGTCCTTTTATTGTTACAAGAAATGTTTTCAGTCGGATTAATTAAGCTTTCCTGGCAAATAAATAAGAAAAAAGAATGAATTTTTCATTTGCAAACATGTTTTGCCGGAAAGCTTCCGTGCTGTGCCTGGAAAAGGGGCTGTTTCTGAGCACTTTCTGTGTGCAGCCTGTTACAGAAAATCATTAAGTACCGAAAACGTACCTGATTAATGCAATAAAAGGCTGCAGATAATTAGCAGTTTGTTCCAAATACTGAAAAACATACTGTAGCTTCCGTCTGCGAGAAAAAGCCGATCTGAAGTAAGCAGAGAGCGAGAAAAGATTAGTTAGGCTGTATTTTAGATCCACTTTACGGCACAAAAAAAATGCTTGTTACATTATAATACATTAAAAATGTCATTCAGTTAAAAAAAAATGCTACAAGTATTTTCTTGTACAGAACTGATTTATTAAAAAAACACTCAGGTCAGGTATTGCTTGGTCTGCAGCTTTAAGGCCCATATTCTCTAAGTGGTGCTATGCCAGAAGACACCTTCCAACATGTTCACTTGAATGCGCCGTAGGCGGTCTTATGGCGTAGTACTGCTTACTAAATACTGATCATAGTGCGGATCTGGCTCAAACTGGGCGCCCGCTTTCACCGGAGTGTATATAAACTTTTATAGTGCGGGATATTATTACTGTATTATCATCGTTTATATGTAAAGCTCCAACACATTGGGCTGCGGGATATAGGAACATGTCTGCAGGATTCAGCTTATGGTCATATGTGAAAACTAAATGCCGGGCTTTAAAAAAATTGGACAAGCGTAAGTCCAAAATATTTGGGAAATTCTGGGTGTTCTCCGGGGTCAGGACACGGGTTATATCAGAAACTCATCCGCATATTCTGCTGCTTCAAGTTCTTTGTTTGATACACTGGAATAAGTGAGTACTATTGTAAACGTTTCTCAAAAATAAATCTCTTCTCTTTATTTTTTAAAGAAAATGCATCAAAATATGTTTTTATTTATTTTTTGTCAACTTGGACACGTGAGAATGAAAAATAAAGCGTTTGCCTGTGTCCAGGAGGAAGCAGAAATCCGGAAGCCGACACGCAGGTGTATACAATTCTACACAATTCTCCGTACACAAAGTTGCTTCTGTAGGACTTTGTTTTGGGGGGTTCCAACCGTTTCATTATTGGAAGTAGAAGTTTCGAGGTTAATTTGCTTCCTCGGTAGGTAAAAATAACTTGTTTTGTTATGCTCCCCAATGCTTCTTTAAATGATCTTGTTTCTGCAGCAGCCTCACTTGGAATTCATAGCGCCTTCTGTGTGTTTGATATGCAAAGAGGGGAGCTTGGCAGACTAATGAAATACTGTATACAGTTTGCATAGGAATGGCTTGGGTAAGCAGTGTAATTGCATGTCTGCAAATAAATCATTTAAGCACAATATGGAATTTTTTTATATTAGATATATTCATGTATTAAGTCTTCAGGGTCAGCAAAACATCATTAATGTAACCGAGCTGAGAATATACTGGCCCTGTCTGAAGCATTGAGGATATTACAGTCACAAACTCATTGCTCTCTTGGGGCCAGATCCAGAACGCTCAGTGAAGTCCGGGCTTACAACATGATGACCTACAACAGAAACGGATGCTAAGTTCCCGGTTATACTCAAGGCTAATTATATACAAGACGTCCGAGCTACATCTCAATGTCACGTTATTGTAGGTTAACACGGGGTTACATCTACTCTCCCCGAGGCTCCTCTCCTCTTGTCCCCCTGGAACCTGACTCTAGAACCTTCCACCTATCCTAAATACATGAGGTTATGCCAGTCTTTTTGTTACAACTGCAAGATTAAGACCATCTGGGGCCTTTAGGCACCAAGACTTTGGGGGCCTTTCCTCAAGGTGGCCTTCTTCCTGCAGCATTGAGGTGTCATGTGATGTCATCATGTGATACCATTACAAAACGATGCTGTAGAAAGAAGGATGTGTATACCGGTACTACCTCTCTGGGTGTGTATGTGTATACCGGTATTACCTCTCTGGGCGTGTGTGTATACCGAGATGTAGATGGTATTACCTCCTGGCATGTATTGGTATACCGGTATTACTCTGCGTGTGAGGTTATCGGATTAACTCTGGCGTGGTAACGGTATACCTCTGGCGGGCGTGTATGTGTATACCGGTATACTCTCTGGCGGTGTAGTGTATACCGCGTATTACCTCTCTGGGTGTGTATGGTACGGTATTCATCTGGGTGGCTGTATGTGGTTACGGTTTACCTCTCTGCGAACATGCATGGGTATCGCGGCATACCGTCTCTGGTGTGTGTGTGTGTACCGGATCATATCTGGACATGTATGTGTTTGTATAGGGTATTACCTCTCTGGTCGTGTATGTGTATACCGGTATTAGCTTCTCGGACATGGATGTGTTAACCGGTATTACCTCTCTGGGCGTGTATGTGTATACGGTATCACCTCTATGGTGGATGTGTATACCGGTATTACCTCTCTGGATGTAGTGTATAGCGGTGATTATGACACTCTGGGTGTGAGTGTGTATACCGGTATACCTCTGGGCGTGTATGTTATACCGGTATTACCTCTCTGGGCGTGTGTGTATACCGGTATTACCTCTCTGGGGGGTTGTTTAGACCGGTATACCTCTCTGGGTGTGTGTTATACCGTATTAACTCTCGGGTTTGGTGATACCGGTATTACTTGACAGATGGTGTTTTATAGCGGTCATTACCTCTTGGGTGGTGTGGTTACCGGTTACCTCTTGGAAATGTAGTGTATAGCGGTATTACCTCTTGGGCGTGTGTGTATACCGGTATTACCTTCGGAAGTGATGTGTAACCGGTTACCCTCTGGGCGTTTGTATGTGTATTACCGGTATACCTCTCTGGGTTGTGATGTGTATACCGGATACCTCTCTGGAAGTGTATGGGTAGCGGTAGTACCTCTGGGTGTGTTGTGTATACGGTAACTCTCTGGCGGCCGTCTTGGATGTGTATACCGGTATACCTCTCGGGGCGTGTGTCGTTACCGGTAGTACCTCTGCGGGTGTGTATGTGTTATGACCGGTATTACCGCTTGGCTGATGTTGTATTACGGTCATTACTCCTGGGGTTATGTGTCTACCGGTATACCTCTCTGGTGTAGTGTGTATGATAGCCTGGTATTACCTCTGGGCGTGTCTAGTGTATACTGGTATACTCCATTGGAAGTCTGTGTATACAGGGGCATTATCTCTCTGGGCGCGTATGTGTATTACGAAAGGTATCTTTTGGGACGTGTACGGTTATAGTGGTATTACCTTCGGGGTTTATGTGTACCCGGTATATACCTCATTGGGGCCATGTCTAGAGGACGTCAGAGGTACACATTTGGAGACGTTATAATGGAAATGTTATAATCATGCTTATTGTGCCCTTGCTTTTCATAGGAAATCCACAAACACAGGGGGCGGGGGGGGACAAACGTTATTCAGAATGGGCAAATCCTATGCAATTAGTTCACATCTCCATTAGTCAAGCATTTCTCGCAGCCTCAAAACATATAGCATGAAATAAGCAGATATAAGCAGTCTCTTAAGAATAAAAGTCTTATCTGTTTCTTGGAGGGAAAATCTTCTCACTTCCTGGTTCAGCTTCAGGTGGAGTAGTTTTCCCTGTGTCTTGAAATCAGCTCTGCTGTGCAGAGCTCAAGACTGGTCAGCTCCAAAGGTCAGCTCTCAGTCAGAGCTAAGGACATACCTCCCCTGTTTGTGGGAAGCTCGGGCTTACCACGGCCAAAGCCCATCCTTCCACTTTCATTCCAGATATCTCTGTGACTTGAATGAGAGTGGATGGAGGAAGAGAACCCTCTGTCCTGCTGGGATTGGAGCCCTTTCTCCAGTTTATTTTTGTCTCCTCCCAAAGATACTTGAGATCAGCACTCCTCAGTCGCTCGAGGAGGACTTTTTCCACGTAAAGTCTTTTTATCGCGTGCGCGGTTTTGAGATTTCTGTTGCGTCGGGCACTCCTATTTTTGTAAACAAAGTGTATGGCAACAGTTGTAGAGCAGTTAGGACTAGCCCTTAGAGTTTTCTGCTCTTGAAGTGGTCTTTCTGCAGCTTCTCCACACCACGGAGTCGCCAGTTCAGCTTCTTCAGCTAAGGATTCTTCTGGCTTTGATTCTGCACTCCTACCTCTGTTTGTTGCCTGTTGGGCAGCTGTAGGTTTGGCTAGTGCTTTCTTTGGTGGCTCAAACTTTTTAATTTTGTTTTGAAGTTGCGTGGAGTCCCCAACTCTCACTGTACCCTTGTCCTTACGGGCATTAGTTACTGTGGGATACTGGTGCTTGGGCAGAGCCAATACCCTTTTCCGTATTGGAGGAATCTGTATCAGAGTCTCCTTCATATTCTGGAGCTCTGTAATTTTTGTCATCAAGGTTGCCACTGTGTCTTTTCTCCTTGGTGTACTGACTCAAGGGAATGGAACAGTCTCTCTGTCTCTCCAGATCTTGCTCCAGTTTCTGAGCCTTCTCACGCTCCCTCTCATACAGAGTCACCTGGTATCGAAGCTCCGCTTCCAACGATGCTCTGAAGACATGCAGCGTGGCCTTTAGCTCCTCATACTGCTCTGTGGGGACGTACTGGGTATTCAGACGTTCCTGCAGCTCTTGTACCTCTTTAGCAGCCTGCAGTTTTTCTTCCTGTAGCGTTTGCTGCTTCTCCTCAGCATACTGGAGGTGTGTACGCAGACCTTGCAGTTGGTTCTGCAGTCGGTGCTCTGCGTCAAACTTTTCCTTGACTTCTTCTGTTAACTGAAAATTTTCTTCTTTCAGTTTTAAGTTTTCTCTTTTTAATCTTGAATTTTCTCCTTTTTCAGTCTCTGTATTCTTCAGGGCCTCTTTGCAGTCCTCCTTCCATTTACGCACATCTGCTTTGAGAATGACCATCTCCTGGCGTGAGACTTCCTTCTTTAGGTTAAGGGTCTGAAGCTCCTTCTGAGAGACTTTCAGATCTGTATCAAGATTACCAATAGTTTCTTTAGCAATGTCCAGCTCCTCAGTGAGACTGTGGAGTTCCTTTCTGGAAACTTCCAGGTCTGTGTGGCAGCTGTTGGTCTCATGATGTGAGGCATCCAGTGCTCTGCGGAGTGTCTGAACCTCTTTCTGAGATACGTCCACCTCTATCCGGACACTGTTGACCTCCTGTTGTGAGGCATTCAGCTCTATGCGAAGAGTGTGAACCTCTTGCTGGAAGACTGTCATCTGCTTCAGTGCCTCCTCACACTTCCGCTTTAGCATAGCCACCATTTTATCAGATTGGCTCTGCTTTTCCTCCATGGTGGAAATTGTAGCCTTTGCAGTATCTAGCTCAGTCTTGAGATCCTCCAATTCGGTCTTGGCCGCAGAGTAAATTGCGAGCACAGTCTTCTGTAGCTCAGCATTATTTTTTCTCTCTCTTCCTAATTCTTCACAGAGCAGATCACAGTCATGCCTGGCAATTTTCAGGGCGTCTTCAGGGCTGGTCAAGGGATCATCACTCACTGGTTCCGGCTCCGCTTCCCTGGGATGACTGGTTGAGGGTTCCTCACTGTTGGCACCAGACAGACACTTCTTTGGGGTACACGACTTCTGCCTTGGGCCCTCTGGATATTCGGTTAACCGTGGGACGAATTCTCCATTTTCTCTAGGCTGCAGGGCAACTCGGTCCCCCTTTTCCTCCACAGGATCTGCGGACGTGTCTGTTCCTTCCACGGTAAGTGAAGAACTGCTTTTCTTTTTCCGCCTTTTTGATTTGGATGACACTGTCCCTTCAGGGATATTGGGGTCTCCATCTTCATTTGAAATTTTAGCAGCTTCATTATATACGCCAGGCTTTTCTTGCAGTTGCTTTAGCTGACAGAAATATTGGGTGATCTGCTGCTCCCGCTCTGTCTCCTGTTGATCATATTCGTCATCAAAGGGAGCGGTCTTTTCGGTTCGTGCCGAGTTCAGGCACCCCCACCATTCTTGGGGTGTTTTGTGGGTGTGACTCGGTTCGGGTTCCCCGTAAGAGATGTCTTCCTCTTTATTGGACTGGAAGGGCCACTCTTCCGTGGGGTAGGGTACATTACAGGAACGCTGCATCTTGTCCTCCATTTTTAGGCTATCAGGTGTAATTTTCTTCCTGGCCTCAGGAGGCACTATTGCAGCTGTTACCACTGTATTTGCTAGAACCCCCAATTGTGGTAGTCCTACAGGTGGGTATATTTTGCTTGTAGAGGTCGTAGCTCTCACAGGCATCTCTGTAGACTTTTTCTTTCTTGGATAAGTTTTACAATATCAGCATTACTGTGCATGCATTTTCTCTCATCAGGTATACAAGTTGTGCAGTTGCTAGGTAAAAAAAGTCTATTTGTTGTACACCATTTTCTTGCAGGGTGCAATCTCCCCGCTTCAGCAACAGAATTTGGTTTTCTGCCTGAGTTCAGTAATTTTCAGTCTCATCTTTGGGTATTATGGCATTCACACTTCACACTTTGGGTGTCTGTTTTTGCTCCCAAGATATATATAGGCAGACTTTTTTACTTGCAGAAAAAAAACATTTTTTGCAGTGGACTATTTCTTTCATTCCCGGCAGGGTGACTCAACATTCAGCAATTGGTTTTGAAAAACCTTTTACACAGTTCAGAAATCACTTTTTTCCCAATAGGGCAATTTTACACTCAGCATTTGTTTGCTAAAAATTCCCCTGCTTCAGCACAGTCTTGTATCAATTTTTACACTTTTCTGCATATACTCCGTTCACAGCTGGTAGTCCTATGCGGTGTGGCAACCTTTATTTGCAAAATCAGTACCACTCGTGGGTCACCATCTGTATTCACTGCTTCAGCGAAACCCTTGAAAACAACAAACACCTATCCCTTTTCAAGGGCTGACTCACTTCTTGAACCCTGACTATGGCTGAAAGGCAAAACCCCTATTTCAATGACCATATTACACTTTGTGATAGGCAAATTAAGGTTTAGCTACTTCAGCAGTCTCTTCTGGGTTTTTGTAAGTTTCAGTGCAGTGTGGTTTCAGTGGTGTGTATCCCTTTAATTCCGATCTCTGCTGCATGAGGTTTTTTTTTTTTTTTCCCCAGACTGTTTGTAGGCAAAAAGCATTAAAAAAAATTTCACATAAAAATCTCCGGTCCTTTTTAACTAGAAAGACACCTCTTGTCCCACCTCGGACACCATACGTAGACGGACGTTCACAGAGGTACACAATTTGGAGACGTTTATAATGTGAAATTATAATAAGGCTTTATTGTGCCTTTTCCTTTTCATCAGGAAATCCATCCAAACACAGGGGGGGGGGGGAACAAAGCTTCTATTCATTTGGGAGTATTTCTAGTGAAATCCTATGCAATTAGTTCACATCTCCATTAGTCAAGCATTTCTCGCAGCCCCAAAACATAGAGCATGAAATAAGCAGATATAAGCAGTCTCTTAAGAATAAAAGTCTTATCTGTTTCTTGGAGGGAAAATCTTCTCACTTCCTGGTTCAGCTTCAGGTGGAGTAGTTTTCCCTGTGTCTTGAAATCAGCTCTGCTGTGCAGAGCTCAAGCCTGGTCAGCTCCAAAGGTCAGCTCTCAGTCAGAGCTAAGGAGTCACTTCCTGTCTGAACAGACAGGTTTTGTAAGCAATCTAATCAGGCAGGTGGTGTTTAGTTATTAACTACCACACTGCTAGATTTAAAGGCACATTACTGAACAGGGATAAGTCCCCTGTTACCGGTGTATACCGGTATTACCTCTCTGGGCGTGTACGTGTGTACCGGTATTACCTCTCTGGACATAGCGACCTGACCAGCTTGGTGGGCCGCGGGATTTCACCAAGCAGGGAGAGAGCAGGGCTGTTGCTTGGGAGCTGGCCAGCTTCCTCCATCCTGATTGGCTGCTGCTGGGTAATGCATCCAATCAGGAGGAAGTGTCAGGAGCCTTCAGGTGGGGCCAAGGAGAGAAGGAAACAGCACGGAGTGGAGAGGTAAGAGGGGTATGTGTCTTGAGCATGTCACATCTTTTACCATTGTGTCCAGTATTTTTGGTGACCCCACCTGGCCGCCCTCGGTAGATCTGAATTATAGTTCTGAAGTACATAGTGAAGAAGAAGGTAGGTGACCACATTTTGAAATTGGGTGTAAAAAGGACCTTTTCCATCAATTACCATTTCCTTAGTGTCAAAATCTGAACAGAAAATGGTTGTAAACACGCTCCTGATCAAAAGGAAGACACTTGCTGAATTACAGGGTAGGAGCCAGCACGTCCAGGACAGGAAACGGTCACAGACATTCCACCTCGAGTCTTGTGATCACCGATGTAGCAAGTCCGACCCGCTGGCACCGGAGCTGGAGAGGAGCACGCTCGTCCCCTCGGATGTTGGGCATGTCGCTCTCTTCTTATATTTATCTCAAAAAGAGAACATTCCGTGTGCCAAACCGCAGTGTTCTTTCAGCGGATAAAGTATTGAGAGCCCAGTGTATTATTACTATTTTTGTTTATTTGTATAGCGCCAGCATATTCCGCCGCGCGGTACAACGCGGGAACAGACTTATGTATGTTACATAAACAGAGTTACGTACAAATAAGGGAAGACAAGCGCAAACAGATACAGAAGGTAACGAGTTTCCTGATCCTCAGATCTTACACTCGGGAGAGAACGAGATACAATGTTAGAACAGAAGGTAAAGTGTCAGCTCATCGTGGGAAGGAGAATGCCTCAGGATGGTGTATGGTCCCGCCCAACAGCTGGTCCCATTAAGGTTTGAGGGTGAGGGTTTTAGGGGGTGTTACATAGTGGGGAGATCGCCTCCCCCTCAGTGTTTGATAATAATAATAATCAGCCACTTTCTTGGTTACTCTGATGTTTTACAGCTGCTGCAATGTTGTTATATCTGGCAACAACAGTTGCAATATACAGTACGTATGACTTAAAACAGCAATCCCTCCTTCACCGGCCCCTTCTTTTTTCCAGGATTTAAACCGGGAAGTCATCCAAAGGCGAACCGTGCGATTTCTGCTCCGGGACCCGCCGGCTGCCGGAGTTAATTACTGGTGAACTTAGCAATATTACTTAATGGGTTTTTAAGGGGATTTCAATGGCCGTCCAATAGGAGGCTGTAAATGATTAAGTCGCGGCTTCCTGTTGGTCCTAGACGTGAGATTTGTCATCCATTTCCCCCCCACCAGGGGGTGGGGGGGGGGCATTAAACCGGTAATTTCACCGGAAATGATCTGGTGAACCAGGGGAGTCATTGGATCTGAAAATGGTATCGTTCAGCTACAGGGGGGACATTTACCCATCCTTCAATAAAAATGGGAGCACAAAAAAGAGTAGGGGTGACTGGTGCTTTAAAAGCTTCCGAACATACGAATTCCCCAAGTTTCAAGCACTAAGATATTGTTAGAGTCGCCTATAGAAGAATAATGTTAATTTGAACTACATTGCAAAAATTGACTGTGATGTAAGATTGCCTTTTATTGAGCAATAGTTCTTGATTTTCTTTTAGCTTTACCGCGGGTCCTTCCCATACACATAAACACACGCTTCCTTTCTCCTATGTGGAGTGTTAAATGAACACATCCCAAATGACAAAAATAATACATTGGAACTATAAAAATTTGTTTACTTAGATCTCATTAAGCTGGTAGTTATCAAATAGGAAACGTATTACGTCTTTAAATTACTTTGAAGAAAAAAAAAACCAATAGGTTATTTCAACAAGGACAAAAAAATGAATTGCCCCTGAGAAATGCGGTTACAAGTTTTACCTGAAATTAAACAGGGTTGATAAAACGAAGGGAAATACATTGAATAAAGAGTGTGTCGATAGATTAAGGGACTCGGCTTCACTACTGATGGTGTTTCTGTGGCCAAATGTAGTATTCGTGTTGTGATTATTACACTCGGGCGCATTCGTCTTGGGAACAGCACTTCCCCAATCATTCAAGTTGAGCAGAGTGTCGCGTTTTCCTTAAGGGTTAGCGTCTCCGTAAAGATTTGTACGAATCCGCAGTACCGTCTGCTTGAACATCAATGTGCTTACACGGGTAAGTTATATCTGGTATGAATGGTAAAACTGAACGGTCCTGATTGAGAACGTGCGTTTAATAACATCTAAATCCGAATAACCTGAATCAGAGAAGGGCGAAACATTCGCCGGGGGTCTCCAGCCACGCAAAATGTGGCCGAAACATCTGTTTAAAAGGGTGGGGTAAAAAAACAAAATTGATTAGGGGGAACTAATCATCTAAGGCAACAATCTGCTTAACTCAACATTAAAATAATAGTTTTGTTTACCATTGTAAAGTCTTTGTGTTGCTGTCTTTAGCAATGACACCCATTATGGAATTTAAGATGGCGGCTTCTTTTAACGCACATTAAGACAGCGGAGGTTGTAATGGCGGAAGCTGACGCCAGCACAGACTGTTGTAGGATTTTGTGTTTTGGTGGATGGCTTCTTAAGGAGTAATATATATTATTGCTTTGTAGCACAGCCCATAAAAAGGTATTCAATTACAAATATACGCCTAACTGTTGCATTATTTGTCTGAAATCATTTCTGTGACATTGTGACAATGAGATAAATGTGTCCTGTTTTATTACCTTTGTTGGCGGTTTTCCAATACGAGTTATATTCTGTGGACTGCAAGCGTTTACCGGGAATTCCCATTAGAGTAATTGGTGAGATGAGATAAAATGCCCTGTAATAATTCCACGACGTGGATCCGGCCGCGCACTGCGCAATGTCACCAAAGCCCCAGCGTGGGAATGTGGCTTTCATCATTCATCTTTACATCTTTCATTTCTTTGGGACTACGGCTCTGAAATGGCTCTCAAGACGGAGTTATGTTTTATGGCTTTGCTGATACACTGTGTGAGTCCTTTTCCAAAGCAGCAATCCTGTATCACGTGAACGCATTGTTCTATCTAAATGTATCCCTGTAAAATAAGAATTGTATGTATCTTTTATCCGGCACGGAGAGGCCGGATTCACTAAGCTCTGTTAGGCCTTGTAACATGGGGTTAAAGTGATGTAACTCCTCCACTTTAGCTCTCAGACTTTAGGGCCGTGAGACCCTATTGATACTTATTGGGCCACACGTGGCCTATGGTCAGAAGGCAGGAAAATACAGACACGGTTTATGGGTGATACTATGGCTTTCCTGTACTTTTACTAGCACAGGCCCCGGTGACCTTCTGCAGAGGTCACCACATACAGCACACACATATAATGCAGCCCCCAATAACACTGCACAAGGGTAAATCCGTGTCCGTGGTGCTTTCCTTTGGGTATATTGGTGTAGCCCCCTTTCCCTATGCCTAAGGGAAATACGCGGGCAACTAAGTGTGCTGCTGTACCTGTGTGCCCACAGGAGGCCTAAGCCTCCGCTTCTTGGAGCGTAGGGTGAGCTCTATCTCCTTGTGCACAGCGCCTCCACCTGTGAGGGATCCCAGCGTTCTTTGGCAGCATGGAGGTCATCAGTCATTTTAGTGAGGGCTGTTTCAGTGGAGTGAGCAGTGCGGAAGCCAGATTGTAGAGGGTTTTAGGAGAGAAGGGGTGTTTAGAAAGTGGAGCAAGCGAGAGAATACAAGACATTCAAGGAGTTTAGAGGCAAAAGGCAGGAGGGAGACAGGTCGATAGTTAGAAAGACAGGTAGGGTCAAGCTTGCTGTTTCTGAGTAATGGTATGACTGTTGCATGTTTGAAGGAGGATGGAAAGGTACCAGAGTAGAGGGAGGAGTTATGACTAGAAAAGTGTCTGTTTTTTATGAAAAAGTTTAAAAAAATAAGCTTATAATAGTAATAATCCCCTCAGAACAGGGCGTTACTGGCCAATAATGCCCTGGCTGGGTTAGCTCGGCTTCGCCTCGGGCCTTCAACTCTTTCAGCCAGGGCATTATTGGCCAGTAATGGCCTGTTCTTCTGGGATTACTACTTAAATATAGGATTATCATCTGCCAGATACAGGTTTTTATTTGGAGCCCTTTTACACGGGGGTTAAGACCCTGTCACAAGCGTGTAATATTATGCCATGGGCAGGTATACAAATATTCAGTGACTTCTGATGTCAGACATTTTCCACCAGCTGGCTCCACTGGTAGCATTATGTAACGCCTTCCGCCCCTTGCAATAAATGTGGATGTGAGAGTCATTTCAGGCGCAGTAATGATGCAGATATCACTCACCATTCTGAAGTGGTCTGTTGTGAGGGGTCACTATATTTGCTGGGACAGAATGACTTGGCTAATAAATCCTTGTGTAAGCCTGTCACATCCTCCTGGATTATACGGTTACACATTGTGTTCTCACAATGGCTCAGGATGCATCCGATGCCTGCCAATATCCTGCTGCTTCCAGTCATCCAACTACCAACAGGACACTTTGTGAAACCTTCCATTTAAAGTGCGTCCATGAAAAGATGGCGTACGCACTTGCAGCATGGGTGGCCTAGAGTCGCATGTTCTGGGGCTTTAATCTTGATGCGTTGTAAATACCAGATAACCATGTTAGTGTTGGGTTACTCTGCTCCAGTAATAATAACCTGTCACTAAGATATTTCTATAATGGAAAAGATACTACAGAATACACGAGGTATCATACTGTTTGCTGCGTCTTTTATTTTTGTCAAAAATATTTTGTTTCATAGCATTCAGAATATATGTTTTATCCCCTAAACTGACCTAAAGAACTCAATAAGAGGCTTAAAGCCGCAATCCAAGCGGGAAATTTGTTTTGCAAATTTTTTTTAAACACAGGATTGAAGCAGGGTGTCTCCGGAGATGGACCCCGTTAATTTCAGCTCCGGGGACCCCCTGTATCCGGAGGCAGGTTGGGGGAGCCGCTCCGCTCGGCTGCCATGGTTCACGTAACGGCGGAGTTTCAACGCTCCCGCGCCCTGCCGGCCAATAGGAAGCGGCGGCGTCATCAGGTTCGTCTTCCTATTGGTTCACGTGACGCGGGAGCTTTACAGTTTGCCGAGATTCCGGCGCCCCCTGCGGAGGTCTGTGTCTCAGGAAGCAGGGGGACCCCTGAGCGGGTATTAATGGGGTTCAGCTCCGGAGACGCCCCTGCTTCAATCATGTAAAAAAATAAAATAGACAAATGAAACCTATAGTGCTGCTTTACGATTGAGTAGAAAAAGCCCTTTGTTGAGGGAAACTGTTCGAATGAACTGAAGCTTAAGAAATGAAAGTTTATGGACACGACCTTTAGACCCATCAATGGTTTTGCATCTTCTTGGGTGAAGTCCTACACAATTATTTGCAGTAGGATTTATTGTTAGGGGGAAGGCTCCGTTGTTAATGGGCTCCCCGTTATTCTGCCTGTGATCCCAGGTTTCACTAGATGTGTAGAAGTCGGTGTAGCTACGCACAAACTACTTTACTATATCAAAGGGTATTTTTGTAACGAACCATGAGAGCAAATAAATGGAAAGACGCTTGCCAATGTCAGTAAAAGGTTTTGCTGCCCATTGATGTCATCGGGACCAATTAAAGAACCGTGGTTTCTCTTCCAGAACTCCAATTCCAGGTTTATGATTACATTAATTAAGTATCAAGAGGCCCTGTTCATTCTTTGTGAGTGCACTATGCAGGACGTTTTAGCCCGCCCTCCCCTCCCCCGTCCTTCCTTAATTAATTGTATTCCATTTTCAAAATAAAGAGGATAAATATGTCTGACACTTAAAACTTTGATATACAGTATTACAACAATTTGGTTCAATTATTTACTGAAACTACCCTGCTGAAAAGAACATATAAATAAATGTACTCGCAGTTTAAGCTTTATTTACTTGTGATTGCGCTTACCATGTTACATAATGTATCAGGAGTTACAATATTACAGGATTAGTTTAAATGATCTGTTTTGAAGTGAAATGGGAATTCTCCACTTATTACAAATTTTGGGTGATTGTGAGTGCACATTACATGCTATGGAATGGGACATTCCCAATGAAACAGAGGGGTCGGCATCTTTTCCCTCGTCCCCTGGTTTCAGGGACTGTCATCTCTAGTATCTTTGGGGCATACTCACTTCATTGTGTATATGGTTATGGTTTCACCCACTGTTCCACAAATTCTGGATTTATTCATCCGTTTTGGCCCTGTATTAGAGCGCCCTTACCACGTTCTATATCCACATTGCATTGAGAACATGCCTGGAATGCTAGAGGAACGTCCTCCATACACGTCTTGATGATGTTGGCTAATTGATTACGGCCGGTGGCAAGCCACGCAGACCTGTCGCCAGCACCCAGCCAGATATCTCTTTCCCAGTTTTGCATTTGGCATTTTTTGGAAAACGCAATTTTTTTTTATAGCTGTTTTGCACTTGAGAAGATAATAAATCTATACTTTCCGGAGAAGGTAGAGCAGCGATAAAGCGCGATCCGCGCCGGCGATTTTCTTAGCAATTTTTTTTAACATACAGTAGCATTGAAGCAGCGGGGCGTCCGGAGCTGAACCGTATTAGTTTCAGCTCCGGGGACCCCCTGATTCCGGAGATACAGACCTCCGTAGGGGGCGCCGGTAGCAACTCGGCTAACAGGGATCACGTAATGGCGGAGTTTCAAAGCTCCCGGCGCCCTGCCGGCCAATAGGAAGCCGCGACATCATCAGGTCGGCTTCCTATTGGCCCGTGTGACGCGGGAGCTTTTAACTTTGCAGAAATACCGGCGCCCCCTACGGAGGTCTGTGTCTCAGGAAGCAGGGGGTCCCCAGAGCTAAAATTAATGGGGTTCTGCTCCGGACACCCCCTGTGTCAAATTACTATGTATGAAAAAAAATAAAACAATAATAAAAATATAAGCGTGAATTGCCCCTTTAATTCTTTCATTGCTGAAAGTGTTCGTAATATTGAAGGGTCCGGCAGATAACTGTCACGTCAATGTCTCTCTCTTGCGAGTTCTGCATTAAAAAGTGATGTCCGTTTCTGCGCGATTACCCCTTCCTCGCGTGTAGGTGGGAAAAGTGATTAAACACCTTCCGCACAAAAATATGGCAACAACTGGAAGTCAATCTTAGCATCGTGTAGCCTATGTGACCCTGATGTACAAAGTGCCCGAGAGCCAAGTGATGTTCAGGGAAAAGCAACGAGGCTCGGAGTATCGCAGCATGTGTCAATCCCACTGCGCATTATTATCCAGCGCGGATTACGGAAGGCGCCCCATCTTGCACTGAGCGCTTGAATAGCCTCCTGCTGTTCGGTGGATACTTGCCTGCTGCTCATTTTTGAAAAGTCATTTTGTACAATTATCCTGCTAAATATTGATAGCTTTCAGCACTCCAGCCATAGCTAATTAAAACACATACTGTGTAAAAATGTTTTAATTAAGATTCCTGACAGGTTGGATGATGATTAAGTGGAGAAAAGAGTTTTGGCATTAAGGGTAAACAATTTTTTGGTAACTTCCCATGTTTAAAGGATTGTGATTTCACATTTATGGACTTGTTAACTTCACCCCCCCCCCCCCCCCCCCTGCAGAATTGAAGTATCGAGAACTAGGATTTATAAAGTAAAAGGTTTGGGTGTGGAACACTGAAACATTCCAGTTGTATATCAGAGATACCAAGGCTGAGCCGTCAGTCACATTATGGACCACTCACATTACGGACCACTCACATTACGGACCACTCACGTTACGGACCACTCACATTACGGACCACTCACAGTACGGACCACTCACATGTACGGCTCAGTAAATATGGCTGCTTAAGGGTATATCATAAAGACCAAGGTAGCATGTGTGTGGTTGGGGGTTTGTCTTATGTGGGTTCAGCTTTCTAATCTTAGCTCAGCCATTAGCATGCCGCAGGCTTCCCTGACTGTAAGACACCAGAAATATCACAGAAGATCCTAATGCTTCAGCGTGTTTCTTACGTTCTGTTTGCGTAGGCGCTGTATTCTGTATTCTGTATTCTGTATGATTTTTGACAAATCAGTTGAGTGCCTCTAAAGTGTAATTATGAAATCAAATTGCATTTAAAACGTGTGGGGGTGTGTATATAAAATATTATTATTTTCTTCTGGCCGGCACGGCTCCGAATTCTTCGTCACTGACTCCAAAGTTATGGGGTCCTGCGCTCTGGACGCTGGTCACTTTTGCAGCTTCCCTCTGCGGGTACGGCTCTCTTCTCAGGGCCACATATGAGTCGTCGTCGTCGTCTGGCCTCAGGGGACACTGTTTTGCATGGGTATGTACATTACAAGGCAAACATTTAATGTCGGCCATTTAAAAAAAAACCCGGCAGGGAAAACTTGACACTCAGCACTTTGCTTATGGCGTTAGCTTTACACAGCACAGCATTTTTCCCATGCCCAACGGGGCAGTCTTTACACTCAGCACTTGCTAGATGCCATTTTCCCTTTTTTCAGCATCATTTTGGTTTTCTGCTTGGGTTCAGGGGCTTAACATATCTTCATCTACTGACCTCTGGGTGCTATTGCATCCACACTTCACACATTCTCTGTGTATGCTGTAAGCACAACTGGTCATACACAGTGGGATAGACTTCACTTGTAGAGTCTGCACTTCGACTGGGTGGCCATTTTAAATCCCCATTTTGTTTCTCAAACCTACTGACCTTTCAGTGCCTGTCAGCACTCTCCACCATATGTGGTAAACTGCTCCCTTTGTGTAGCGCTGCCGTTTGCCCAGGCTCTTCGTGACACAGTCTTCTAGGGTTAAATTTGTAGAAAAGGCCAAACGCGTGTATACACACATGAGGCACTCAGCCCTCAACCTTCAGCGGTTTATTTTTCCACAAGCCACTTAAACCATAGGTACACTGTGCCTTTAAGAAAAAAAAATCATAAAATAAAAACATATTCCCTATAGGGAAACTATTTAAACTTTGCGTGGCCCTTTCTAATGGTGCTGGCCAGCTAAACTGGTTCCCAGCCCAAAACATATACTATCCTATGCAACCACACAGAGTCTATGCAACAACATTGCAGAGTCTTATTGATTGTTTATCTGTATTGTAGGGAATTCCTATCCCAGGGTCTCTGTGTAGGTCCAACAGCACACAGGAACGCCGGTTCCGGGGAGCAGGCTGTGTCCAGCCCGTGGAAATCTTTATCCTGGGTGGGGTTCCTAGCTGGTCCCAGCAGCCATGGTTCCAGCAGGGCCGGGGAACCAGAACAGCCAGAGTCCTTCTTGGCTTGGAGAAAATCAATCTCCTCCTTGCTGGGGAAAAGCAGTCTCTCTTGTGCAGGGTACTTCCTGCCTTTTTAAACCTTCACTTAGGAGTGCTGTCTTAATTAGTACCAGGTGCAGCAAGCTTCCATAGAGGAATTTAACCTCCTGTACACTGGAACCTATCCACTCTGCTGGCTCTCTAGTCCATAAGGACAGTGACTCTGTCACAATATAATATATATGTGTTAAAAAACGCCGGCACACCAAATGGGGCAATAAATGTGTCTTTACTAGCTGTACGTCTCGGCTTCCCAATGCGCCCTTCTCCAAGAGTTTGGAAGCCGAAACGTAGAGCTGGGAAAGATGCATTTATTGGACTATTTGGTATGCCGGCGTTTTTAACCTTTCTACATAGTACAGTTTAGTACGTTTGCAGAAGCACCCGCTCCAATCTCTGGGATGCCGCGCGGCGGGGATGGGATGCCGCACGGCGGGGATGGGATGGCGCACGGCGGGGATGAGATGCGCACGGCAGGGATGGGATGCCGCACGGCGGGGATGAGATGCCGCACGGCGGGGATGGGATGGCGCACGGCGGGGATGGGATGCCGCACGGCGGGGATGAGATGCCGCACGGCGGGGATGGGATGGCGCACGGCGGGGATGGGATGCCGCACGGCGGGGATGGGATGGCGCACGGCGGGGATGAGATGCGCACGGCNNNNCACGGCGGGGATGTGAGGCACGGGATGCGGATCGCACGGCGGGGATGTGATGCCGCACGGCGGGGATGGGATGGCCGCACGGATGCGGGATGGGATGCCGCACGGCGGGGATGGATGCCGCACGCGGGGATGGATGCCGCGCGGCGGGGATGGGATGCCGCCGGCTGGGGATGGATGCCGCACGGCGGGATGGATTGGCGCACGGCGGGGATGAGATGCCGACTGCAGGGTGATGGGATGCCGCACGCGGGGATGAGATGCCGCACGGTCGGCGGATGGGATGCCGCATGGCGGGGATTTGGATGCCGCAGACGGCGGGGATGGATGCCGCACGGCGGGGATGATATGACGCAACGCGGGCATGAGATGGCGCAGCGGCTGGATGGGATGCCGCACGCGCGGGATGAATACGCACGGCGGGGATGGTGAGGATGCCGCACGGCGTATGGGAGCGACGGCGGGGATAGGATGGCGCACGGCGGGGATGGGATGCCGCACGGTGGGGATGAGATTGCACGTGCAGGATGGATGCCGCACGCGGGGTTGAGATGCGCGCGGGGCGGATAGGAATGCCGCACGGCGGGGATGAGATGCGCAACTCGGGGATGGGATGCCGCACGTCGGGGATGGGATGCCGCACGGCGGGGATAGGAAGCCGCACGGCGGGATGAGATGCCGCTCGCGGGGATGGGGATGCCGCACTGCGGGGATGAGATGCCGCACGGCAGGGATGGTGATGCCGCGCTGCCGGGGATGGGATGCCGCTCGCGGGGATAAGATCGCACGGCGGGGATGGGATGCCACGGCGGTGGATGCCGCGCGGGGATAAGATGCCGCACGGCGGGGATGGGATGGCGCACAGCTCTGTAAACATGGGATGCCGCACGCGGGGATGAGATGCCGCACGGTGGGGATGGGATGCCGCACTGCGGGATGGGATGTCGCCGGCGGGTATGGGAATGCCGCACGGCGGGGATAAGATGCCGCACAGCGGGGATGGGATGCCGCGCGGCGGTGGATTCCGCACGGCGGGGATGGAGATGCCGCACGGCGGGATGAGATGTCGCCACGGCGGGGATGGGATGCCGCCCGGGTGGGGGCGGGGATAAGATGCCGCACGCGCGGAGTGATGCCGCGCGGCGGGGATGGGATGCCGCACGGCGGGGGATGGGAAATGCCGCACGGCGGGGATGAGATGTCGCACGGCGGGGATGGGATTCCGCACGGCGGGGATAAGATGCCGCACGGCGGGGATGGGATGCCGCGCGGCGGGGATGAATGCCGCACGGCGGGGATGGGGATGCCCACGGCGGGGATGAGATGTCGCACGCGGGGATGGGATGCCGCCGGCGGGGATAAGATGCCGCACGCGGGGATGAGATGTCGCACGCGGGGATGGGATTCGCGCGGCGGGGGTTGGGATGCCGCGCGTTGGGGATAAGATGCCGCACGGCGGGGATGGATGCCGCGGCGGGGGTGGATGCCGCACGGCGGGGATGGGATCCGCACGGCGGGGATGGGATGGCGCACAGCGGGATGGATGCGCACAGCTCTGTAAACACATGGGATGGGACTATGACATGAAGGAAATGATATAGACTCACTTTATGTGTGATTATGCGAAAGGAACTTTATGCCGCACGGCGGGGATGGGATGCCGCGCGGCGGGGATGGGATGCCGCACGGCGGGGATGGGATGCCGCACGGCGGGGATGAGATGTCGCACGGCGGGGATGGGATGCCGCACGGCGGGGATGAGATGCCGCACGGCGGGGATGGGATGCCGCGCGGCGGGGATGGGATGCCGCACGGCGGGGATGGGATGCCGCACGGCGGGGATGATATGACGCAAACTGCGTGGCATGAGATGGCGCAGCGGGCGTGGATGGGATCGCAGCACGGCGGGATGATATTACGCACGGCGGGGATGGATGCCCACGCGGGGAAGGTTGCCCGCACGGGCGGTGATGGGAATGGCGTCACGGCGGGGATGTGATGGCGCACGGCGGGGATAGGATGCCGCACGGTCGGGGATGGATGACGTGGTCTGAGATGGCAACTGGGATGAGATGCCGCACTGCGGGGGTGAGATGCGCGCGGGGCGGGATAGGAATGCCGCACGGCGGGGATGAGATGCCAACATCAGGATGGATGGGATGCCCACTGGCGGGGATGGGATGCCGCACGGCGGGGATAGGAAGCCCCACGGCTGGGATGAGATGCCGCGCGGCGGGGATGGGATGCCGCACGCGGGGATGAGAATTGCCGCACGGCAGGGGTGGTGATGCCGCGCGCGCGGGGATGGGATGCCGTGCGTCGGGGGAATAAGATCCGCTCAGGCGGGGATGGGATGGTCGCACGGCGGTGATGATGGAAAATGCCGCGTCGGTGTGATAATAGATGCCGCACAGGCAGGGGATTGGGATGGCGCACAGCTCTGTAAACATGGGATGGCCCGCACAGTCGGGGATGAGTATGCCGCACGGTGGGGATGGATGCCGCACGTGGGATGGGATGATCGCTCGCGGGGATATGTCGCAGGGGTAAAGTGCCGCAACGCGGGGATGGCGCTGAGGAATGCCGCAGCAGCGGGGATGGGATGCCGCGCTGTGTCCGCACGGCGGGGATTGAATGGGGAAATGTTCCAACGGCGGGGATTGGTAATGCCGCCGGTGGGGGGGGTCGGGGATAAGATGCCGCACGCCGAGTAGCCGCGCGGCGGGATGGGATGCCTCAGGCGCGGGGATGGGATCGCAGTGGATGCGCCGCACGGCGGGGATGAGATGTCGCACGCGGGATGATGCAGATGCGCGTGATAAGTAAATACGCACGGGCCGGGATGGATGGCCGCGCTGCGGGATGTAGATGCCGCACGGCGGGATGGGATGCCGCACGGCGGGGATGAGATGTCGCAGCTGCGGGGATGGGATGCCGCACGGCGGGGATAAGATGCCGCACGTCGGGGATGAGATGTCGCACAGCGGGGATGGGATTCGCGCGGCGGGGGTTGGATGCCGCCGTTGGGGATAAGATGCCGCACGGCGGGGATGGGATGCCGCACGGCGGGGATGGGATGGCGCACAGCGGGGATGGGATGGCGCACAGCTCTGTAAAACATGGGATGAGGACTATGACAGAAGGGAAATGATATAGACTCACTTTATGTGTGATTATGCGAAAGGAACTTTATTTACAGTCCGGATTGCACCTATGTGGGGACCGGATTGCACCTATGTGGGGACCGGATTGCACCTATGTGGGGACCGACCGGGCCCCGGGATATGGCAGCACAGGTATGGATGATGGGGACCGGAAATTGACCCTAGTGTTGGTACACGGGGATTGCAACCTGAGTGTGTCGGGACCGTGATTGCACTAGGGTCTGTGGGACCCGGCTTTGCCCCTTGTGGGGACCGGATTGCGGACTAGTGGGGACCCTGCACTGTGGGGATTCACCTACTGTGGGGACCGGGACAGTGGGATTCCGTATTTGCGACCAATACGTGTGTGGACCGCGGATTGCACCTACGTGGGGACCTGCGTATTGCACCTATGTTGGGACTGGATTGCCACCCGTATGTGGGAGACCCGGTGGTTGCACCTGACCGTGGGGACCGTACATAATGCACCTACGTGGGACCTGGCATTGCACCTATGGGGGTGGGTACTCGGATTGCACCTATGTGGGGGACTGGGCGGATTGCACCTATGTGGGGACCGGATTGCACCTATGTGGGGACCGGATTGCACCTATGTGGGGACCGGATTGCACCTACGTGGGGACCGGATTGCACCTATGTGGGGACCGGATTGCACCTATGTGGGGACCGGTCTGCTACTTATTAGCTCTCCGCTCTGAGAGCAACAGATCATCAATTACTCAATATGTAGTTATTCCCAATACAACGCCACGTCAGTTAGCTGTGCAGCACTGACTGGGCACCAATGGGTCAGTTGTTACCACTGTTATTGTGTGCCCTGGTCCCCTAATAGTATTATATATAATATTATATATATATATATTATATATATATATATAGTATATATATATATATAACCACAACAACACACACCCCACCACAAATCATCCATGTAGCAGTTGTGTAATGATTGGGTATTCGTATAAACCAGATAGAGAGTGCTACGTGTCTCAGAAACCCATTTGTGACAGGACAAAGTATAGAGAAGCTGAGTTATTATCGCCCAAAGTGTTCATAACTCTGAATTTCCAGCTTATGTGACATTATTATTTTTTAGAAGACGAACGTTTTTGGAATTTCTTATTTCTTTTTTTTTTATTGATTTATTATGTAATTGTCTGTTTCAGGGACATCTGACAAACGGAAGCGATTTTCTCACACGACAAATACACTACACATAGCTTCCAAATGTGAACATTGTATTTCATGGAGACCCGGTTCCTGGCGCGAATTAAAGGGGTGTAGGTGCTCGGGAAGGAGAATAATTTGGGGAGGTGGAGGGAACTGATATGTAAAGTACACTGGTAATGAGACACAAAGGAGATGAATTAACCCCTACATTACAATACTGTATGCTCTGAATTATTGACCCAGTAATATACCCCTATGTGCTACATGTTACTCTGACTCTCCCGGTAAAGGGATCTCAGAATCGTGTTCATTTAAAGCAGCACCACGTCCGCCACGGGGTTTGTCCAACAGGGCTTAGGTTGTATATAACACATTTCCACTTCGTACATCAATGTCTGCAATCCCTCTGTAAAAGCTTTGAGACCGCCTCGGAGACCTCTCCTCGCTGTACACAGGCTAATGTCTCCTCGCTGTATACAGGCTAATGTCCCCCCACTGTCCCCCCTGCTGCGCTGTTCGGGCGACATGTGCTCCGCCTCTCTCTTTATACAGCTAATGTCTCCTCGCTGTATACAGGCTAATGTCTCCTGCCGCTGCTCATACATGCTAGATGTCTCCCCTCGCCCGTCCGTCTCCCTCGCTGGGTATACAGCTAGGATCCTCCCTCCGCTGTAACTACATGTCTAATGTACTCCTCGCTGTATACAAGGCTAATGTCTCCTCCTCCTGTAGGTACTCCTCATACAGGCTAATGTCTCCTCGCTGTATACAGGCTAATGTCTCCTCGCTGTTGTACACAGGTGCTTGTATGCAAGTGATCCTCCCCTCCTGGCTCAATCTGCCTCGCTGTATACAGGCTAATGTCTCCCGCTGTACGTATTCCCTCGCGATAGGCTGTCTTCTCGCGAACAGGCTACTGTCCGTCCTCGCTGTATACAGGGCTAATGTCCCCTCCTCGCTGTATCAGGTAATGTCCTCGCTGTACAGGCACTGTCTCTCGCCGCTGTATCAGGCTAGTCGCTGTATAATGTCCCTCGTAACGCTTTCCCTCGCTGGTATCACCGGCTAATGTCTCCTCGCGGGTTATGCACCCGAGCTACCCCTATTTCTCCGCCCGCTGGATACACAGGCTACACTAATGTCCGCTCGTCCGTTAGTAGTTCAGTGTGGTGCATCACTGCGCTGTATACAGGCTAATGTCTCCTCGCTGTATAGCATGCGAACATGTACAGTCCGTCGCTGCGTATACGGCTAATTTCTCCGTCAGCGGTGTATAGCAGTCGCTAATGTTCCTCCCGCGCTGTTACCGTCTAATGTCTGCCTCGCTGTATCACAGTCTGAATGTCTCCTCGCTGTATCCGGAGGTCTACTGTCCCCTCGCTTTGATAAGCTATGTCACTCCGTCACGTTCCTCAGCTCTAGTATCCAGGCCTAAATGTGGCTGGCCGCACACCTATCGGAATCCATTACCATCGGCTTAGGAGACGTCTGCTGCTGATGGATCCCGGTCACTGATTGGTCCTCAGCAATGCTCTATATGCTTCTATCTGCCTACTGTATCTGTCTACCTAACCGAATCTATCTACTGTAACTGGGATATCCATCTACCTGCCTATATATATATATATATGGAGAGAGACAGAGACAGAGACAGACACAGTGACAGACAGAGAGACAGAGACAGACGTTGATATATAGAGAGACAAATAGATAGAAGGATTCATATATTTGGGCAGGTAGATAGATATCTCAGATAGATAGATTCGGTTAGGTAGACAGATACACTAGGATATACAGATATATATATCTCATCATCACCATCATCATCATCTTCAGCTCTTGTCTCCCCATTGCTGGAGGAAGGCCCCCAGTG
Organism: Ascaphus truei; assembly: GCA_036426205.1. NCBI lineage: Eukaryota > Metazoa > Chordata > Amphibia > Anura > Ascaphidae > Ascaphus > Ascaphus truei. The sequence continues at coordinate 50,794 of WSYH01001286.1, read as the reverse complement.
ATCCCCCAGGTCCTGCGGTTAAAACCTCTCTTCTCCATGCCATTCCATCCTCCCATCTTACTTTTGGTTGACGTCTTGGTCTTGCAATCGCTGTTGGAATCCAGTTGTGACGCCTCTTTGTCCACACGATGGTCGTTTCTCGTCTTCGCAGATAATATACTATTCCAAGAGTCACTCAAAATCCATGGCGCTATCACGCCTGACTGGGAAACTGACCATCGCAATATCCCATCTCGCCTTTCGATGACACCTGCAGTATGGGCCTTTCTATATAATTATTTATAATAAAGGGGAGAGACAGGCTGGGGGGGGGGGAGCAGAGGAACAGACTGGGGGGAGAGAGACGACTGGGTGAGGGAGAGAGGACGGGCTGGGGGAGAGGAGAGAGCCGGGGGGGAGAGGAGAGAGAAAGATAGCATGGTGAGGGGGGAAAGGAGAGAGGCTGGGTGGGGGGGAGTGAGAAGAGACAAGTCTGGGGGGGGATGTAGAAGAGACCTAGCTCTGGGTAAGGGAGAGAGAACATGCTGGGGGGTGGTAGAGAGATGATACATGGGGAGGGGAAGGACATGGCTGGGGGAGGGGAAGATACGGGTAGCGTTAGAGGAGAAGACATCAGCAATGGGTGGGGGGCAAGGAGCAGACCAGGCTGGTCGCGGTACATGGGGACTAAGGGAGCTGCAGGTGGGGGGAGGGGGAGAAAAGATAGCATCGTTGGTGGGGGGGAATAAACATGGAAAGGCTGGGTGGGTTGCGATGGGGGAGAGACACTACTGGGGGAGAGAGGGGAAGAGAAAGACATGCTGGGGAAGATGGATAGAGAGATGAGGGTCCGGAGAGAGATGATGGGAGATACATGCTGGGGGGCAGAAGAGAGAGACATGTTAGGGGAGAGAAACACATGCTCGGGGGGGGGGGGGGGGGTGGGAGAGGAGGAAAGACGTGTTTTAAAAAAAATCATAATCTTCAGTTCAGTACTATGAGAAATACTTGTAGTATTTTTTTTAAAAACAACTCTAAATTACATTTTGAATGTATTCTAATGTAACAAGTATTTTTTGCTTCTATAGCAACCATTTCCAAAGTCACATCCCCTTCCTCTTCCGAAACAGGCTTTGGCACACTCCTTTTTGAGCCCCGCCTTCTGTCTAGCAGTGCACCAATTGTATCTAGTGACTGCCAGGTCACATGATCTTCCCCACAGAACTTTGCATCTTTGGTCCTCTTCTGCTGCACTGACAGCCATTTAGTGAACCCCCCGAGCAGAATCTTCACAGGAGAACGGATCGATCGGCAACTTAGCTAATTACTTATCATTGTGAGGATTGTATTAAGGCACATATTAAAGGGAAAATAAAATGTAATAAAATACAGAGATATACAGCCGGTTGTTTTTGCAGATAACTAGCTGTGACGATACGTATTGACCGTGTTTATCAGTTCCTGATATTGGTAATGTCACGTTATAAATCCTGATTTAATCGAGCTTTCGACAGATCTATTTCCTTGTGGCGTTATGTGATCAGCAAGAAGCTACATAAACTGGTATGTAACAAATATATATTTTTGTTATGGACCAAATAGGTGATACGTGGGAGTCAAAGCAAATACTTCGGCACAAACTTGAGACAAATACAGATGTGCAGTGCTATTTCATTAAAACACCTCTGAAAAAATCAATATGGAAATAGGTAATAAAATATTCAGTCTCACAACATGTTAATAAAGTATTTTGACATAACTGGCACCGTACGTGTAAATATCTGCGGAAGATCCTCATGTGCAATATTTCATGATTGGCTTCGTTTCTTTTACTGCTGAAAGGTGTTCCCGTAGGTAATAAAAAAATGATCGTGATTTCCCAATTGGCTAATTAAGTAGGATTTTGTAAGAAATACTTATTAATAACTAAGTGTGCTGCTGATCCATGTACTATAGGCTTGTTTTTAAAGGGAAAGGTGGCAGTTAATACAGGGATAACAGTCAATATTAACCATTTCAGGTGGTCTACCAACTTTTTGCGTTCTTCTGATGATCGCTACATGAATGTGGCAGGATGCTGGTAGAACACGTCTGTTCAGGATGCTGGTAGAACACGCCTGTTCAGGATGCTGGTAGAACACGCCTGTTCAGGATGCTGGTAGAACACGTCTGTTCAGGATGCTGGTAGAACACGTCTGTTCACGATGCTGGTAGAACACGCCTGTTCAGGATGCTGGTAGAACACGTCTGTTCAGGATGTTTTGCCATGACGTCGCATCACCGGCATTATAAGCGAAGCCTGAGGCTGCGTCTACGCTGCCGCTGAGCACGCTTGGCATGCTCACTTAAGTTAAAATCAATCTGTATGGCCACGCTCACGCGGCGCATGCGTGCTCGCTCGCTCGTGCACGTACGCTCTCCCAAGCTGGGCGCTTGTGGAGACAGAGCAAATTGATTTTTAAGTGCGCTGAGGGTCACATGACCCTTCAGCAACAAATCAGTGCCAGTCAATGCACACAGCACACAGACACACAGACACACACACACACACACAGACACACACAGACACACACAGACACACACACACACAGACACACACACACACAGACACACACACACTAAGCCCCCCATACACACACACACACACACACACACACACACACACACACACACCACTAACCCCCCCATTACACACACCACACACACCACACACACACACTTCCAACAGAAGTAGCCCAGATCCAGCCAATAACAGACGCCCCCCCCCCCCCACCAGGAAGCCCCTTCGCTCATGCTTGGAGAGTTGGTGACGTCACCGCTCTCAAGCATAAGCGCGCTCAGCGGCAGCGTGGCTGCAGCCTAAAGCAGCGATATGTCCCATTGACACCTCTGTTAGTTGCTGATGAACATCACATGCAAGCGGCAAATGCTGTTATCCGGCCAGGTTTAGCCATACAAATCCCCTCTATTGAAGTACCATTAGAAATACACAATTTGTGTACGCCTTGTCATAGGTGGAAAGTGTTCTTTATGATTATAAATAGTCTTTACAGTGGGGAGGGGAAGGAGTCTCTGACTGGTCTATTAAGATACTTTACAGCCTGCAAATCATCTGCACTTCTTCAGGACAGATTAGGCCACTCATTATTTTCATTACAAAAATATATAAATATGGAATTTAATTCACAATATACTCCCTATGTAAATGTAACGCTGTGCTCACCACAAACAAGGCAGGACCGCGGTACTGAGGTGGCAATGGGTATAACGCCACCCTCAGCCACGGGGGCACGTCTGGAGTGCGGTTGGTCAGGCAGCCGGGTCAGGATTGCAGAGTACTCTCTGGTCAGGAAGTTAACGAGGTCTGAGGTAGGAGCCGGTAGAATGGTCAGTGTCCGTTTAGCCGTGGTCAGGGGTTGGTGCCAGTAGGAGCGTAGAGGTCCGTAAGCCGTGGTCAAGATTGGAGAGATGCGGAAGGTCAGAGGTAAGCCGGGTCGGTAAGCCAGAAGTGCAGAGTCCAAGGTAATAGCCGGGTCGGTACACAGGAGGTCAATCTGAGCAAGGAGCAAAGAGACAAGGAACCAGGAAGTGGGGGAACAGCGCTAACTGGAACCATGCTCGGCCAAAGTGCGAGTGGCACAGCTGAGCATATATGGGAGAGCAGGACCAATGGGAGGGGGGAGAGGAGCGGAGGCGCGGCCTCCGTGGAGGCGCGGATATGAGGAGAGACACAGGAGACAGGTGGGCATAATAACAAGAGTTGACACGCAGCTTGGGAGCGGTGCACACGTGTCAGGTGTGCCCGCCGCGCGACGTTGATGCGCGTCGCAAGCGGGTGGCGGAGCCAGACTCCGCGATGTCAGAAAAGCTCCTGCGGGGGTGCGCGCGCGCTGTAAGGACAGCGGGGTTGCGCGAGACATCAGGTAAGGAGGGAGTGCGCCGTGGTGGACGCGCTCCCCGATTCTTTACAGTAAAACTACATGATCATGCTTAAAACTTCAATTGCACATTTGTTGGCAAAGTTGCACTAACAAAGCATAAAATATTTTCCAAGCCCATAAAAATACACAGTCCTAAACATTTTTGTCCGTCCAAAACTGTCACAGCTCAAGAGATGAGTTACTATTAGGTCTAAAATATTTCTACTATCTTTAAAATGTTCTTCAATGCATTGATTGGTGTTTTACTAAAGTCGTCCTAACTTAGTGAGAAACCCTGATCAACACAAATTACTGGTCTGGGGAACGACAGAAAAAGGACATTTTCTGAAATTAACCAAATGCACCACTCGGCATAAGTCCCCTTCCATTCAGTTTGTTTTGTTTAAAACATTTAGGCCAGAATGAGCAAACTTTATGAGGTGTCATCTGGATTTGGTTGGGTTTAACCAAACAAGCCCCGATTTCTTCAGAAGTCAGGAATGTCCATACATGTGTTTCCAGCTGACTGCTGAGTGTGATGCTGCAGGGTCGGTGTGCATGAAGGTTCCTATTGATTATGACATGGTGCCTTCTTGTTCTTGCAACCTGGGAAGCTTATAAATAGATTGCTTAATTCCTTATCCTGCATTGAACTGTGGCGATTCATCTCCGCTTCACTGTACTTGTATAGCTTGTCAAAGTGTATCCTGCTTTTTTTTTTTATTTCAGGAGGGGTTATGTACGTATGTATGTATGTATATCTTTATACCGGTATAGTGCCATCCACACATAATGGGAATAAGCGCTAGAGACATAAAAATAACATTAGGAAAAGCAGTCCCTGCCCCGAAGAGCTTACAATCTAAGTGGGGCATAGGAAGAACGTACAGACAGTAGGAGGGTGTTCTGTTAAGTGCGTCTGCAGGGGGCCCAGGTCGATGTATGAGGTGTATAGTATCAGCCACGGAGCTTCCCATATGCTTAGTTAAGGCTGCGCTTACAGTGCCGTTGACGCCACACTGCATGACGGAGCGACGGGTTGGTCGTAATCGCTGGAAGTCAAATCAATTAGATTTTTCCAGCGACCGCAGCGCGACGTCGCTGTTGCCGGCGACGGCATTTTAAGCGCAGCCTTAAGGAGGTGGGTTTGAAAATGGGTCTTAAAGGTGGATATGTATCAATAAAAATAAATATTATGTTGCTTATATACAGGGGTGATTTTTACCCAGGAACTTGAAACAGCACAGACTTTTTAAGCTAGGAAAAGGTTTTGATACAGTATATCCCAATATAAATGCTTGTCACGTGTCTCCTACCTAAAGACCCTCCTATTAACCCTTTCTAAATCATAAGCGATGCAAAGCGGATGAACTTTGGGTAAAGTACCTTGATACATCTGCACAGAGACGCAAGAATAAAATGATTCATTTTCCATAAATTTTGTTCCAAAATACAGTGCATCTCCCATGATGTGTTCACTGAAACAAGTCAGTAAAAGGTTCTTTCCTGGCCGCACTATGGGAAGAAGGACAGGAATGTCTTGTCCAGTCTCTAACACATCACACAATGTTCACACTGCAGGTACTCACATTGTGTAGCAGTGAAACGATGTTCCCGGGTTTTTGCAGGGAGTTGTGTACGTTAAGAAGCTGAGATGTGCAGAACTGGACAAAATGCAGTCGCCACATTTTTCGAGTTTTGTTTCCCAAATGTAATTTCTTGTGAAACGTTTCGCGGGCCTCAGGGGGCTTGTAATGTTACCAAATTAGGCTCAGATGTTGCAATTTCGCAACCTTTTAGTGAAATTTCGCCACACAGCAAAGCATGGAGCGTGCGCCCTGGTTATAGCGCCGACATTAAAGCAGCAAAACGTGAACAATTCTATATGTTTTTTTTTAATAAATCCATTCTGTAGTATTAGATAATACTCTCTGCATTTTTTAAACTCCTAATGACATTTTTAATGTTCTGATCAGGCTTTGGTTGCTACAGAAACCATTTAGAGTCATATCCACTTCCTCTTTTGAAACACCTGACACACTCCTTTTTGGCTCTGCCTGTTGGCAACAAAGTATCACAAACATCTGTTGCTGTGTTTCAAACAGCAGACTGTCTGTTACTCTGAAAGCTGTAACAATAATGTGCTACACTTAGTAATATAACGTTACAAATCAGCTGAAGCAGACAGACTGTAGCACACGTAGAAGACGGCCATTTCCTTAGGCACACAATCAGGATATTTACAGTATAACAGGAGCACCAAACGATTGCCAGCTTAGGTAAGAATGTAGAATTATCCATTATCACACGCTTTACATACACAAATAAGGGGGGAAGGAGGGGGGGAAGCAGCATCGCTGTTTTAAGCAAATCGAGTTATTTTGGAGAACGGTGAAAATAACCAAATGAAACGAATCTCTTGCACACTCTGACTTAGCCGCGGCTTTATTGAAAGTTTTGCACATCTCTACGAAGGGCAGTGACGCTTAAAGCTGCAGACCAAACAATATCCGACATTTGTGTTTTTTTTAAAATAAATTAGTTCTGTACTAGTCCTCACTTTTAAAGCTTTACATTCTTCTGCCCCTCCTTACATCTCAGCCCTAATTTCTCGTTACTGCTGCGGCACAGTTTATTCGAGCATTTGCCCGTTCTGTGCCGCAGCAGTAGCCTGGCGCGCGCCCGAGTGTGACGGGCGCGCGCCGAAGCAGCGGAAGAGCGCCCTCCGATCGGGGTGCTCTCCCTACCGCTGCCGGGTCCGCCGGGTCCCCCGGAACCCCCTGCCGCTGTCCCGCGATCGCGGGACACCAGGGCTCCCTCGGGGAGCCCCTGGACACGCGTGCAGGGGGCGCACGCTCCCGATGACGCGTGACCGCGCGTCTATGACGCGCGGCACGCCGAGGGGCGGCCACTAGCAAGCCGGGAGATTTCCCGGCTTGCGGTACCGACCACACTTCAATAAAGTGTGTCGGTACTGTATGCACATCCCAACTCTTGCGTTCTGCTCAAGGATGTCTTCTCTCTACCCCCTTTGTATCTAAAGCCCTCTCCCGCCTTAAACCTCTCTCACTGACTGCCCCACACCTCTGGAATGCCCTTCCCCTCAATACTTTACTAGCACCCTCTCTATCCACCTTTAAGACCCACCTCAAAATACAACTGCTTAAGGAAGCATATGTGTAGCTCCGTGGCTGATCATTAACACCTCATACATTAACCGTGGCCCCTTGCAGAAGCACTTACCAGAACGCCCTCCTACTGTCTCTGTACGTTCTTCCTACCAACCAATTAGATTGTAAGCTCTTCGGAGCAGGAACTCCTTTTCCTAAATGTTATTTTTATGTCTGAAGCACTTCTCCCCTTTATGTGTTATTTATATTATTTATTACTGCTGTGAAGCGCTATGTACATTAATGGAGCTATATAAATAAAGATATACATACATACTATGGGCAAATACTTGTAGCATTTTTAAAAAAAAAGTTAACTCTAAATGACATTTTTATGTATTATAATGTAACAAGCATTTTTTTATTTCTATAGCAACCATTTATAAAGTCACATCCCCTTCCTCTTCTGAAATGGACTCTGGCACACCCCTTTTTGAGCCCTGCCCTCTCTCTAGCAGTGCACCAATAGTATCTAATGCTGTCCTGGTCACATGATCTTCCCCACAGAACTTTGCATCTTTGGTCCTCTTCTGCTGTACTGACAGCCACTTAGTGTACACCTTAGTGTTAGGGGCATTTAGAGCTTTCTTGGTTGGTGGGTAGGGGTGGGAACATTATGGTCAGGGTATGGGTTAGGGCAGTGAGAGATTGCTTGGTTGGTGGGTAGGGGGGGACATTATGGTCAGGGTATGGGTTAGGGGCAGTGAGAGATTGCTTGGTTGGGGGGGGGGGGGGAACATTATGGTCAGGTTATGGGTTAGGGGCAGTGAGAGATTGCTTGGTTGGTGGGTAGGGCTGGGGACATTATGGTCAGGTTAAGGGTTAGGGGCAGTGAGAGATTGCTTGGTTGGTGGGTAGGGGGGAACATTATGGTCAGGGTATGGGTTAGGGGCAGTGAGAGATTGCTTGGTTGGTGGGTAGGGGGGAACATTATGGTCAGGTTAAGGATTAGGTGCATTGAGTGCTTGCTTGGTTGGTGGGTGGGGGGCGGACATTATGGTCGGGCAAGGGGTTAGGTGCATTGAGTGCTTGCTTGGTTGGTGGGCAGGAGTGTGTCATGATGATGATGCAACTTTCTGGTGACCAGCAGAACGAGCCTGTCCACATCACCATTTTGTATCAACTGGGCAAATATTCTTGACTGGTTCTGGGAATCACAAATTAGCTTTGTTCAGGTAAATTTAAAAAATGCCAGTTAATAGACTATTTTACACCTAACATTTCCTCACAAAATCTATGTCAGAAGAAGTGTCCATGGAATGCGTACCTATGATGTAATGCTGGATTGACATTTGGGGGTTAATACCAAAACTAATATTCTATTTCAGCTCACGGTGTACGGATTACACTGTTAAAAAGTTACCAGTTGTATTCACTTTGAATTTAATTCAACTCCAAGCCCCAGAGAACTAATAAAAATGGCGCTCAGACTTACCCAGCCGAGTTCTTCGTTCCTGACGGGAGAAATTGCAATCAGTTAACGTACTTAAGGGAGACGGGTAAAATGAACGACGAAGACCTTTGTAGATCAGAAAGTTATAAAGTCTTGTACAGGAAGATTTGCTTTGCAGAGTCTCTGGAAAGAGGCAGTTTAACAATGATAACTATTTGTAGAATTTAAAAAAAATGGATTTAAAAATGAGAAACAAAGTTCTGTCTGAAGGCCGAACGGAAGGCGGCAGCAACTATGGACTTCTTTCCAATTAATTTGTAATCACATGAGAACACGGGATGCCCCTGAGAAGTTCTCCTCTAAAGAACTTTTATGTCTGACTGCTGAAGAAAATCACTTGTGTTTCCTTGGAGTGACCCAGGAACATTGATTGCAAAGATATCCTAATGATAACATATTTCTATGAATAGAGTTATTTCTGTAGTGATGGAATTGAGGAAAATCATTGTAAAAAAACAAAACAACAACATACTATGCACATCACACTTTCTCTCGCACATTCCCTCGCTCTCACACTCCCTCTCTCTCTCACACTCTCTCTCTCTCACTCCCTCTCTCTCTCACACACACACACTTCTCTCTCTCACACTCCCTCTCACACTCCCACTCCCTCTCTCTCTCTCTCTCTCTCTCTCTCTCTCTCTCTCTCTCTCAAAGAGACCGAGAGACCAGAGAGACAGAAGAGACAGAGAGACAGGACAGACAGAAGAGACAGAGAGAGACAGAGAGACAACAGAGACCAGAGGACAAGAGACAGAGAGACAAGAGAGAGAGACAGAGCGAGACAGGAGAGAGACAGGAGGGACAGAGAGACAGACAGAAGAATAGAGAGAACAGATAGAGAGACAGATAGAGAGACAATGAGAGACAGAGAGATCGATAACAATTAGACTAGATAGATAGATAGATAGATAGATAGATAGATAGATAGATAATAGATAGATAGATAGATGGATGTATTCTCCGCACCATGTAAATATCTGTCCTGTTGCTGATAATTACCTATGGTGTTAAACGGAGGTCTGAATAACTGCGGCTTCTACCTCGCAAAAAAAGATCTTGAAAAAATAAACTCTCCAAAAGTGACCAGCACAAAGAGGATAGAGAGCTGATGCTCCCTTTCATTCGTTACATGCTCCTGGGCTCCCAGACAGGTTATTAGCACTGCCTTAATAGGAGCAGCACTGCCTGAATAGGAGCAGCACTGCCTGAATAGGAGCAGCACTGCCTGAATGAGAGTAATGGAGCACTCCTGAATAGGAAGCAGCATGCACCTGAATAGGAGCAGCACTGCCTGAATAGGAGCAGCTAAGCAGCTGATAGGAAGCAGCACTGCCTGAATGGACAGCACTGCCTGAATAGGAGCAGCGCCGAATAGGAGCCAGCGCCTCCCAGCCATCCTTGAGATGCATTCCTTCAGCCTGGCAAAGGATGTATTACAGGTCACGAACAAGCTAGTTGAACAGAATACTCAGTAGTTGCCTGATGGGCAGAAGCCAAATGTTGGGCTGTAATCAATGCTATCAAATATTTATCAATCAAAACTAACAAACAAATTGATTAACTCTGCAGCACTTAGTTCAACAGTTTTTGCAATTACTAAAATTGATTAAAGGCTTATTTTTCATCTCTGCGCCGTGTAGCCTGTCACAGGACACGCGTTTCCATTATATGGACAATAGTTTATTTTGTTTGAAGTTATGCTTTATAATATATTGTTGCACATACGTGGTCAGCACAGCATGCGGCTATAGTTCCAGGACTCAGGGCTATAACACGTGTTTAAAGCAGTAAAACCTCTTCCACGTGTGTGTGTGTGTGTGTGTGTGTGTGTGTGTGTGTGTTGTGTGTGTGTGTGGGTGTGTGGTGTGTGTGGTGTGTGTGTGTGCGTGTTGTGGGAGTGTGCTGTGGTGTGTGTGTGATGGAGTGTTGAGGGAGTTGATGTGAGAGGAGTTTCAGTGGGAGGAGAGAGTTGTGAGGACAGACGCGAGAAGAGAATGGACGTCACTTCTGAACCGACCTTCGGAGATCGAATCAGTGGCCGAATCTCTCTGTCTCTCTGTCTCTCTGTCTCTCTGTCTCTCTGTCTCTCTGTCTCTCTGTCTCTCTGTCTCTGTCTCTCTGTGTCTCTGTGTCTCTGTGTCTCTCTGTCTCTCTGTGTCTCTGTGTCTCTGTGTCTCTCTGTCTCTCTGTCTCTCTGTCTCTCTGTGTCTCTGTGTCTCTCTGTCTCTCTGTCTCTATCCATCCATCCATCCATGCTATTACATTGTTTCAGATCACAACTGTTAGAACTATTGTATGTGCAAGTCCCCTTTATACAGTTAGTATGTTCCTAAACTTAGTGTTACATGTATATGCCGTTGCAAGTATGCAGACTGTTCTTTACAAGTCCTCAAGGACTTCGGCTGCTTCACTTGTTGCCACCTTAACCATCTGCCGACCTGTATATAAACCTGCTCCTGATATTACCCAAGATGACTGAGGTTGTGTGTAATATGAAGCAATACGTATGTAAATCTTGATACATATATTTATGTTACTCCTACTACTACTTCTGGTACTTCCCATGGAGTAAGCAATTAACCAGAGATTGGAAAAACATAGAGTATGAAAAAGCTTTTCAGATAAAGCGGCCAGAATCATCATTCAGTTGATAGATACAGGTTTCAAATTATCCAAGTGTATGCCCAAACAACAAGGGGCACGGACAGGGCTGGGGAAGACTTCTACCATGAAATCAACCAACTTAATAACAAGGGAAATTGCCACTTCAAGATTGTTGTGGGACATTTCAATGCAAAGATCGGCGCCCATTCGAAAGACGAAGAATCAGCTGGTAAGTACGGTTATGGCAATAGCAATGAACGTGGGGACAGATTGGTAGAATTTGCAGAATGTAAAAACATCTACATTATGAATTCATTCTTCACGAAGAATACAGAGAGAAATTTCCCAGGGAGCGGGCCCAATGGGATTAAGAATGAATTAGACTACATCCTAGCTACCAAGAAACATGGGATTGAAGACTGCACTGTCCTTAACCCTTTAGAAACACAGTGATCACCAATTGGTTCGCTGCAAATTCCATCTTAATGCGAAGATAGAAAAATGAAAACTGATTTAAAAAGACAAAAAAGCAATCAACTTCAAGAACCTCCAAAAATAACAGCAGAGAATTTCTACAAGCGCTGACAAATTGCCACGCGTGCTCGAAATGGGGGGGGGGGGGGGGGGGGGGGGACGACACACACTTTAACATACAATTAGGGAAATCTGTTGAAGATTTGTAGTTGAAAGCACAGAAAAGTGAGGGAATAACTAACAAAAAAATAGGCTAATAAAATATGAGATGAGACATAGCAGTTACTGAGGAAACTACAAGAAATGAAGCAACCTCAAGACACAAGAACAACAATTGAAATATACAGAGTTGTGGAAGATAAACCGCACGCATGTAAGTGGAAATGTAACAGTGATATGGGGAGGAAGACTAGTGACGTAGCTAAAGTTTGAAGAAGATGAAGTTGTGACTGATGATTAGGAATAAGCAAAACAATGCACTCAAGCAAGATGATAAGTCAACAATAAAAGACCTGGCACTTATCATAAAGTGTGCTGAAGACTTCTACAAGAAGTTGTACAATAATACAGATCACACAGGGTATAATCCAACAGATGAAGAGCGAGAAGAAACCACCAATGATATACTGTACCATGAGACCTTCCAGAAGAAGAAACCACCAGTGATATACTGTACCATGAGACCTTCCAGAAGAAGAAACCACCAGTTATATACTGTACCATGAGACCTTCCAGAAGAAGAAACCACCAATGATATACTGTACCATGAGACCTTCCAGAAGAAGAAACAACCAATGATATACTGTACCATAAGACCTTCCAGAAGAAGAAACCACCAATGATATACTGTACCATAAGACCTTCCAGAAGAAGAAACCACCAGTGACATACTGTACCATGAGACCTTCCAGAAGAAGTAGCAAAGGCAATAAAATCCATGGGAAGGTTTTAAGGGAAAGATGGGATTACAACTGAAATTGGGAAACACACAGGGGAAGAAGTAGTGACAATTCTTGCAAAACTCTTTCCATGTGGTTTGCAGAACATGAAAATTCCAGAACAATGGCGTCACGCCATAATTATACGCATCAATAAGAAAGGAGACAAAGAAGACCTAAGGAACTTCAGAACAATCCGTCTAATAACAACCAGTTACAAGATTTTTTTTACCAATATGCTCACTATTAGGCTGCAGCAGACCCTGGACTTTGCCTAGCTTGCACTATTTTGCACTATTTTGCACTGGATACAACACAATGGTGCACACCTGTGCTGTAAAACAAGTGATTTCCTGAAGTAATTCATCTGGTCTGCCACTCATTTTAGGTTTCATAGATTATGACAAAGCATTAATTCACTCATTTTAAATGCATTTTAACTTTGATAATAAATTGTGTTACAGTGTGGGCAGTGGGCGCTCTCCTTTTACTGTTATTGCCTTTCTTTATTTTAGTTTAGCACCTAAAATGTCTTTGTGATCATACAGTATATGCTGATGTTTGGATGCATTACATTCAAGTCATTATCAAGGCTACAAAAAACTTATACAAAGGCTGAATAAGTGGAGTTTTAAACAATGCCGAACTACCGTACTCTCCAGCAATAAAACAAGCTCTTTGGACTTTGCAATATGTCAGATCTCAATGTAAAGTGGTGTCATGGACACACAGGTGTAAGGATCAACATGTTGGCGTAAATGATTGCAAAAGGAAGAAGTCGTATAAATGAGTCGCAGCGTGATGCTTCTGCTGGTACATCACCGGATGAAGACCTGATGTTAAGATGAAGGTCATTGGAGAAAGTGAGATATGCTGACGCAATACTATTATATGCTGTATCTGCTTTCTCTGCAGTGTACATCTGCTGGGTACAATAATATAATACAATATAATCTGCATGTGTGTGTTACGAGTATATAATAAATATAATTCATGGTACAGATTATTATATATATATATATATATAATATATATATTATATATATTATCATGTGACATAGCCAAGATGTTAGGCAGCTTTCTGCCCATTTTAGAGCAGAAAGTGCAGGAATAGTTACAATTGATCCGTTCCACAGCTTCCCATTACCTCAGGCAGCTGGATGGAAAATCCAGACCACAGATTACAATGGCTCTAGTTCTCCCTCACCGCTCTTCTAATCACATGCACAGGTATTTAGCGCAGAGAGGTTTGCATTTCACTCTCTCTCCTTGGAGACCTGGGGGCTGGGGGTTGTCGTATCTCCTGCATCCAGTATCGAGGTTGACGGCCTCTACCACGTATGACCGTACCAGAGGCATTTGCCTGGACACCACGAACAGATAAGACAAAACAAATGATTACTGCTGTTGCTAAAAGACTGTGCTGTATCTTGTGTCCTAAATGAGAGAGCATTGTTTTAAGCTGGGGAACCAGTTTTAGTTGGCCAGCAGCTGTTAGAGAGACTGATTCTGATGTGTAGTTAGATCCCTGAAAGGGATAGGATTTGCTTATATGATTTTGGTTTTTATTTCTTTGAAATAACAGTGTGGGAAATATTGTAACACTGAAATGTGTGAACTGCTGAATGAAAGTATTGAGTACCCTATTAACCTACACATGTTAAAGATGCAGTACCTTACTTGGATGAAAATTAAGCAGGCAGAAGCCTGAGTTAAGCAGCATAATACTTTGCATGATCGTTTTGTGTATAATTAACCCTAGAAGACTGTGTCGGGAAGAACCCAGACAGACGTCAGCACTACAAAAGAGGGGCGTTGTCACATATGGTGGAGAATGCGGGTCGACAATAAAAAGTCTGTGGGTTTGCAAATAAATGCGGGGGTTAAAATGGCCGCCGAGCTGAACTAAAGAACAGATGATATGAGTGAAGTCTGCCCCAATGTGATATCAGTTTGTGCTTCTAGCATACACAGAGAATGTGCGAAGTGTGGATGCAATAGCACCCTGAACCCAAACAGAAAACCAAAATGTTTTGCGAAGAGAAAAAAAAAAAATTGATCTAGCAAGGTGCTGTTTGTAAAGCGAATGCATTTTGCTGAAGTGAGTGAATTTGCAGTAGCAAGTGCTGTATGCAAGTTGCTGAAGGAGTGTGAAATTGCAGCTAGCAAATTGTTCCTGCCGGGTTTTCTAAAATGGCCGACGTGAAATGTTTATTTTGTAATGTACATAATCATGAAAACAGGTCTTCAGGCCATACGATGATGATGATGATGACGACTCGTATGTGGCCCCTGGAGGAGAGCCGTACCCACAGATGAATTTAGTATGCTGGGACTGTCATAAAGTAGGTCACATGAAGATGTTGCCCCAAAATTTTCAAAGACAAACAGCGCAAAAGCAAGCAACGCCCATGTGTGCAAGCAAGATGTGGAAGCATATACAGTGAGCGTGTGCCAGTACCACTGATATCTCTGGAGCTATAAAGCAAAAAGAAAGAAGAAGAAAAGAAAACTGTCCCTAAGTCACACGGGGAATGACCGAGCCACTTGAACCTGCGCTGTCAGGACATGCGTCAGAAGGGCCGAGATGTGCTGCAGACCGGAGTGATCGGCAGAATTGTCACGGGAACAGTGGCAAAGGAAAAGGAGGAGCAAGAGGAAGCTGAATCCTTGAACCGGATAAAGAGGCTTTGGTTTCTGCACTCCAAGCTGCCCGCCATAATTATGAAGTCCTGTGGCAGGATTTGGTGAAGGAGCGAGAATGTTGGAAGAAGGAGCAAAGAATCTAACAATAAGGTGCGAGAAGCGAAAGCCGAGTTACAGAGGTGTATACTTCCAGCTTTACAGAGCACGAGGCTTTGAAGAAAACAGAGTTCTCTTACGGAGTGAGTGGAAGAGGTGACGACTAGTCTGGAAAAGGCCAACACCGTAATTGTCACCATGGATGAAAAACAGATTAAGTTGACAAATTGATTGGTATCCTAAAACAGAAATACGGGAAGCTCTACAAGAGGTTCATGCGCTCAGCAGAGAGGTGCAACACTTGCGCTGGAGGGCCACGGTCTGAACACAGAGCTGGGATGTTGAAGCAAACCATGAGATTGCCCTAAGTGAGTTAGAGACTGTAAAGCAGAAAATGAGACTCTGAATTGGAAAATTCAGATTTGACGACCAAGCAGGAAAAAATAAGAAACAGTTGACTCAGGAAAAAATTAGAAGTGCAGGAAGCATGATGCACACTCAGAGCCAGCACCAGGAAGAAAATTGGACGCTCTGAGAACCGAATTGGAGATGTATGCACAAAACAGAATTCTCTCTGGGAGGAACGTAACATTTTGAAAAAGGAGAAAAGCATTAGAATAATTCAGAAGCACTGCAAAGCTCTATCCAAGAAGAAAGGGAAGAGACAAATTATCAGCGTAAACGAGCCGCAAACTATCATCACACGGCTGCCTACCGAGGGATGAAAATTCGTTGTTCAATCACCGGAAATAAAGCAGCTGTGTCTTCAATCATTCTACCGTGCCCGCATGGTACGAAACAGGTTCCTCATTATGAAAGGAGCAACTATAAAAATCCAGTCTCTGACTAGGATGACACAGAACGAGATTCGGTATCAACCCTGAGAAATGCGTCACTGGTTATCCAGCGGTACTTCCGCCTGAATAAATGTAGACCTCAGGAAAAAGAGAGGTCCAAGACTACATGCCTGCCGGCTGCAAGGTAAAATGCCACAGGGTTACAGCCGGAGTTGTGAGAGCCCCATCAAGGTGAAGGTGCTCCAGGTAGTCAGTGCTTCATCTTCTAAGTACCATATAATTGCCCAAGGAAAAATCCCAAATCTCTGAGAGTGATGTCGTGAGAAAATACATGGCAGTAAGAAGTACCTTAAAGGTTCAAAGGTCGCAAATCAAAAGCGACGAAGGTAACGCGGCTCTTGAATTTTTCCGGATCTCGCACGTCTGGGCCACACAATATAAAGACAAAGACTATCCGGGCCCAGAGTTCCGTTCAGAAGATAAAGAAACAGTCCAGTCATTTGCAGTTTGCAGCGGCCTATGAAATAAGTCAGGAAAAGTAATGGACTGGAAGTCAAAGAAAAAAAAAAAAAATGTGTTTGGGGAATTGAACGAGATTTTTGTTATGTTACACGTGGTGGACTATGTCACGGACACTTAACTATGCAAATAGCTATTGTAGTTAAGGTATATTAGGCCTCTAGATAAAGCATTTTGTCAAGGGTACAGTGTTATATGGTTCTCGTGTTGAAAATGTAGCTAAACTACAATTAATATACAGGGTTGATGGCCCTTTCAGTTGGTAAATTATATAATGAAGTTCATACTTCGTGTCAGTGAATACTTAATGTTGTACTGAGGAGTTAGCTCAAGTATTTCAGGTAGGACGCCACCCAGTGAGGTCCATGGCCGTCCACCCCGTAGGTGTTGAGCTGGGGGGGGGATATGTGACATAGTCCAAAGAGTTAGGCAGCTTTCTGCCCCATTTTAGAGCAGAAAGTGGAAGGAATAGTTACAAATGATCCGTTCCACAGCTTCCCCATTACCCAGGCCAGCTGGATGGAAAATCCAGACCACAGATTACAATGGCTCTAGTTCTCCCTTCACTCGCTCTTCTAATCACATGCACAGGTATTTAGAGCAGAGAGGTTTGCATTTCCTCTCTCTCTTGGAGCCTGGGGGCTGGGGGTGTTGTCGCTACTCTCTGCATCCCGTATCGAGGTTGACGGCTCTCCCACGTATGACAGTACCAGAGGATTTGCTGGACACCCGAACAGATAACGACAAAACAAATTGATTATGCTGTTGCTAAAGACTGTGCTGTATCTTGTGTCCCTAAATGAGAGAGCATTGTTTTAAGCTGGGGAACCAGTTAGTTGGCCAGCAGTGTAGAGAGACTGATCTGATGTGTAGTTAGATCCTGAAAGGGATAGGATTTGCTATATGATTTTGGTGTTATTTCTTGAAATAACAGTGTGGGAAATATGTAACACTGAAATGTGAACTGCTGAATGAAAGTATCTGAGTACCTCACCTACACATGTTAAAGCTGCAGTACCTTACTTGGATAAAAAAAAGCAGGCAGAAGCTCGAGTTAAGCAGCCTAATCTTTGCATGATCCTGTTTGTTGTATAATTAACCCTAGAAGACTGTGTCGGGAAGAACCCAGACAGAGTCGCAACTACAAAAAGAGGGGCGTTTGTCACATAAATATATATATATATATTATATATAAATCTATATAGATAGAGATATAAAATAAATAGAGAGATATATATATTATATATAGCATAATCATATACTATATATATATATATATATATGATATACACCTCCAATGATATCTCATAGGGGAAAATAAAATTCCAAATATTGGCAATAGATTACTCCCTGGATAACGTCCTTCCCATGTTTACTTATTGGTATTATCCCTGTATACCAGGTTTCCCAATCCAGTCCTCAGGGAACCCGAACAGGTCAGGTCTTGAGGATATCCCTGCTCCAGCAAAGGGGGGTCAATCAGCAGCCTCAGTATTTTGACCTGAGCCACCTGTGCTGGAGCAGGGATATCCTTAAGACCTGACCTGTTCGGGTTCCCTGAGGATTGGAGTTGGGAAACACTGCTGTATACCTTTCCTTTCTAAAAAGATGTCCAACCTTTTTTTGAACAAATCTATTGTATCTGCCATCACAGTCTCCATGGCTAATGACTCCCACACTATAACTGCCCTTACTGTAAAGAAACCTTTCCTTTGTTGCTGGTGAATTCTCCTTTCCTCCAACCTTAAGGGATGCCCCCGAGTCCTTTGTACTGCCCGGGGGATGAATAGTTCTTTTGAAAGCTCCTCGTATTGTCCCCGAATATAATTGTATATAGTTATCATAGTTAAAACATTGTTGGATCAATCTATGTCAGTTAACCCCAGAGGGGCCCCCAACACATTGTAAGTGACTTTCCAACTTTTACATCAGTTGGTCTTCAATAGGTTTGTTATTCCCGGCAAATGTAAAAGCTGTTTGAGTTTACCATTGTCAAAAATGGTGTCTCTTCTGTTTGATCTTGATTGTTAGACTTCTGGGGGAAATGATCTTCCATCACCTTGAGCTACATTCCTTACCTTGGGTTGTTGTTGTCTGTGCATGACTGCATGGGGATTTCAACATTAGTTCATGTTTAATGAGTGATCTGTGTGACTCAGGGGAATGGATTTTGCCTACCTGCTGTCTGTATATTCCTTTTTATGTGATGTGTCCGCGTGGATGCCATGTGTTTATCTTGTCTCTGCCTGTTTGCGGTTTACAGTTTATCTAAGAAGAAAACTTGAATGCGAATCAGGGCCACGTCAGGGTAATTGGGTGAGGGCCTCTGTCCCGGAGACGGGGCCCACACTGGTGCCCCGAGATTGGAAGTTAGATCCTGCTAGAAGTAGGGCCCTACTTCTGCCAACGGCGGCCTGGTTGAGTTGCTCAGCCGTTGTGTAGAGCCCGGAACCCCAGCTCAACTGGTAGGGCCTTCGGGGTGGGGAGAGAGAGGGCAGAAAAGAGGGGGGAAGAGAGCATGGGGAGTGAAAGAGAGAGAGGGGACAGGGAAGGGGGAGATGGTGAGAGTGTGGGGAGTGAAAGAGAGAGAGGGGACAGGGAAGAGTGCGATGGAGAGAGCGTGGGGAGGGAAAGTGAGAGAGAGGGCAGGGAAGGGTGAGATGGAGAGAGTGTGGGGAGTGAAAGAGAGAGGGCAGGGAAGGGGCAGATGGAGAGAGTGTGGGGAGTGAAATAGAGAGAGGAGGCAGAGTAAGAGAGAGGCGGAGAAAGTAAGAGAGAAAGAGGGGTCTAGAAAGAAAATGAGAAGGGCCACTGATGGCGGGATGCGGACAAGTCACAACCTGAGTCCCGGGTAAAGACTCTAGTCTCGGGTCCTTGAAATGCTGTCGATGACCCTGTTGCCACGCATACAACTATTTGCGGATCGTAAAACATGGCTCATGGTAACATGATTTATTTTTGCATGATGAAGGTTAAGTACAAGTGCCCTACTGCCAAATGTCTCTTCAAATCAATCCAATTAGCTTCAACATGCAATACATAGCACCTAATTTAACATTGTTTGTGTGACACGCGTAAATAATCCTCCCTTCAGACTGCGCATTAATGTTTATTTGATATGTCTGTTGAGGTGTCAGATATTCGTCACTTTGCCTGCGTATACTATCCAGGTTAAGAGCATAACTTGAATGCTAAGCCTTTAATAATTTCTGTCTCTATCTCATTTTAAACTGATTTTTTTAAAAGACCATGTTTACCAAGTGCTAAATGTTCCTGAAATGTACAGTATACCCTAAACGTTCTTTCACATAAATACCGGGTTTTAACATATATGCAAAACTGTATGGTCTTTATGCAGATTACGTGCTGTAAAGTTTCTTCTGCTACGTAATTAAAATACAACATATTGAGGAACATCGTCCTTTCCTCGACTAAGGAAACATTATTTGACTTTGTTCTCTTCTGATTATAACTACAATGTGTTTTTACATACATTAAACAAACAAAAAAAACTTTAAACATACAGTAATTATAGTAAAAAAAAGTGAGATAATGACATTAATAAAGAGATATACAGTACCTGTCCCATCGGTCTTCTCCGCTCCCTGCAGGGCAACACATCTGAGAGGACTACACAAGCTCCATCGCAGGTCAATAAACAGTCCAATGAGAGTAGGTGTGAGTGCAACCTTTTGGGTCGGGGCCTGGACCTTTTGCAAGCCCACTACCATACTGAGAACCCAAAAATGAAAGCAGGTCTTACTGTAAGCGTCTCTGATTTCCAACATGTGGTTCCAAGTGCAGTTTCTGATGTGGTGCTGTGGCCACACCACATATTATGTGCCCATCTCTACTCTTCTTACGGACAACCCACAAATCGCACCCAATGGCGCCCTCGGAGCCATGTGGGAGCAAAGTGCCTCAATCTGCTGCAGCAATGTCACAACACACAAGTTTTGCTCCAATATCGGGTTGTTACACAGACCCTATGAGCATTGACAAGGTACCCGTGGCATCTTAAAGCACCCCACGTATAACAGGGATTGTTTTGTGTGCTTTGGATTCGTGGAAGGAGTCCGGATTAGCTCCTTTTTGTGAATTATGTGGTATCAATGTCTTATCTATATTTATATCAAGAAATTACAGAATGGAGCAAACTTTTCTCTATTTGAAGCGCTTTAGAGATGTGCGAACACTTTTGCATAAGCTGATGAACGAGGCTTAATGTGCTATTGTTTTAGCGAACAAAAGTGGTAAAAAATGGCAAGTCTATATGCAGGGTGAAAAACGGAGCAATTCTGGTGGAATTCCCGCAAAATTATAAGGCGAACGTTTGTGAAATTCACAGAAATGTGTGAAATAAAACAATTAAAATGCACTTCAACAGCACACTTGAATTTTAAGAGTTAATGTAAATTTCCCATCATTGGAAATATTAAGGCAATCCACCTGTAGAACGTTATTATGGGAACATTGCGGTTTTGTAATGAGGAAATGATCAATTCTCGGTGACTCATAATCTCTACTACTTATTAATTATATTTACTTGCAAAATGCAAATCATACTTAAGACCCTTAACGACACTTTCTACTTTTCGTTCTTCTGCATCATTAAATCCCACATGGAATCCTGTAATCACTGAAGGTCGGTGCTCATGGAAATACAGTCCCCGGGTGATGTTATTCATCGTGTGATGGAAACCCAGCACGAGACACTATACTGTGTTAGGAGCTATTTCAACATTATACAGTACAACTCAATTTGAGAGGGATTTATGTATTTGTAACAACATTTATATAGCGTCCTTATCCAGGGCGCTGTACAGGCGTTGGTAAAACAATGTGGGGTTATATATGGAACATTTCATGCAATGGGCATAGTCATTGTTAAGATGTCATTGTGGGGGGCAGGGGTAGGAACATTATGGTCAGGTTAGGGGTTAGGGGCAGTGAGCGATTGCTTGGTTGGTGGGTGGGGGAGGGGACATTATGGTCAGGTTATGGGTTAGGGGCAGTGAGCGATTGCTTGGTTGGTGGGTGGGGGAGGGAACATTATGGTCGGGTTATGGGTTAGGGGCATTGAGAGCGTTGTTCTGGTGTGGGGTAATATTGGGCCATTATGGTCGGGTTATGGTTCCCAAGTAGGTGCTATTAGAGCTTGGTTCAGTGGTGGTGGAGGGGCGGTCAATTATGATCGGTTTATGGTTAGGTGCATTGAGTCTGCTTGAAGGTGGGTGGTAAGGGGGTGGAACCATTATGGGGCAGTTATGGGATAGGTGGCATTGCAGCTTGGTTGGGTGGGGGGGTGAGGGTAACATTATGGTCAGGGTTATGGGTTATGGGCTGCACGAATAGCTATGTTTTGGTAGGGGGTGGCTGGGGACATTATGGTCGGTTATGGGTTAGGGGCCGTTGAGCTTGGTTTGGTGGGGTGGGGAGGGAACATTATGGTCAGGTTTGGGTTAGGGGCATTGAGATCATGTCTGGTTGGTAGGTGGGGGGGGGACATTATGGTCTTTATGGTTAACGTAGGGTGCATTGAGAGCTTTGTTGGGGGTAGGATGCGAGAACATTTATGCAGGTTATGAGGTTTTTGCATTTGAGAGCATGTTGTTGGTGGTGTGTTTAGGTGGGAGGCGAATCCCAAAATAAAATGGGCATGTTAATGGGCTTAGGTGGCATGAGTGCACTGCGTTGGTTGGGTGGGTAGGGGAGGAAACATTAGTGGCAGTGTTATGGTTTAGGTGCACTTCGAGGAGCTTGGTTGGTGGTTGGGTATGTAGGGAACCATATGGGCAGGTTATGGCTTAGGTGCATTGAGAGCTTGGTTGGTGTGGTAGGGAGGGAACCTTTGTTCGAGGTACGTTGGTTTAGGTGCATTGAGAGCTATTTGTTGTGTGGTCGGGGTTGTAATTCTTGTCAGGAATGTTCGTGGTTTAGAGGGGCATTGAGAGCTTGGTTGGTGGGTGGGTTTGGTGACATTTTTTGCGGTTTTTTCGGTGGTTACAAGGTGTTTCATTGAGGTCTGTGGTGTAGGGTGGGGGAAGGGCGGCATTATGACAGGTATGGGTTAGGTGCATTGGAGAGCTTGGGTTGGTGGGTAGAGAGAGGGAAACTTATTGGTCCGGTTATGGGTTGGTGACATTGCTATCGTTGGTTGTTGGTTTTTTTCTGTTAAGGTAACATTTGGTGCGGAGGGTTATGGTTAGTGATTTGCTGCTGTGTCATTGAGCGCTTGGTTGTGGTAGGGGAAGGGAACATTATGTGGCAGTGGGGTTATGGTCTAGGTGCATTTATCGTTGTTGTATTTTGGTCGCAGAATGTTGGACCTTCTTTTTCTGTTTATGTTTTATTCGTTCATGTTACCATAACTCTTGTTTTGTCAAGGGATTTTTTCGTTTCCTTCGTTTATCCGTTAGTTTATGTTTATGGTGCAGTTGATATTCTTTGCTGTTTTGTTGGTGGGCGAGTGGGGAGACATTATTCCAGGTTCGTGGGTTGTTTAGTTTCAGCTTTTCTTGGTTTGGTTACCAGAGCTCTTGTTTCATTTCTCCTGTATTTAGTGGCATGGTTATAGTTCTGGTGGGACCGTGGAGGTGCTGGTGATGAGGTGGTAACTTTGGAGGGCTTGTTAGAAGGTTTAGTACAGCTGTGATGGTAGGGGGAGGTCATGGGTTATTTTGAACGGTGGAATGGGGTCGAGGTAGGGGGTGGAATAGGAGGTTAATGGGGACCCATGGACATTCGATGGAGAAGAGATATGAGTTTTGCGTTGGTTTTCTGAAGATAGTTAGAGAGGTAGAAGATTGGATTTGACATGAGTGAGCTTGTCACTGCAGGGGAAGCTCATTGGTCCAGTTTGAATTGTCATTTGTATTCTTGACAGTTGACCGGCACAACAAGGCTATTGAAATGACGGGTAGCTTTGGGTAACCGTTAAACAACGATTAAAACAACGATAAGCATAAATTTTAAAGCCAAAAACGAATAAACATCCTTCGGGCACTCATGAATCCTTAAAAAAAACTCAGTTCCATTACTCTCTATGCAAAAAATATTAATATAGTATTTTTTAAAAAAAAGCAGATAATGGGAATAAAATTGTCCTCGTAAAGCCATTTTCCAAGCATAATTGGCAATGAAAAGAAAGATTTAATGCCTCTTTTATTATGCATTAGTGCTTGCGCATAATTGACATTATAAAAAGCACATGCCTACAGATCCCCTGGTTAACGAATTTCTATGGCCCTTTTCACTTAATTATTGCACTGTGCATAAATTTTGAACCTTAACATTCAAAAAGACATAAATGTCACAGCTTTAAACCATCTGCACCATACAATTAAGACGCAGTGTTACTCATTGTTAAACTAAACACTGCTAATATTCCACACATACAATGCTAGGCATAATTTAAAATACATGGATGCATATAAATGCCCAAGGTTAAAGTGTTTTTACTCATAAACCCTTTATCGGGATCTACAACCCCAACAGGTCAGTTTTAAGGATATCCCCAGCTCAGCATTCGGGTGGGAGCCACAAATTTCATGGTCTGAGCCTCTGATTTGAGCCAAACATCCGTGTTTTAAGCAGGGACTTCATTGATTCCCGCGGTGATTTTTTACGCATTTTATGCAGTCTTGAGCCACTCAGTGTTCTGTAAAGCGGTGATTCAATGATTGCGCGCACCACTGGTGCATGGGGTTTGCCGGACGAGAATCAGTGGGCCATCATACCCCACTTACCGTGCTTTATGTCTGTGTATTTGGTAGTGGGGTCCTTGGAGTACGGAGTTGAGAACCCATCCTATATGTTTGTTTTCCTCTTGACAACAATTGTCCTCTGTCTTTAAGTTTATATAGGAATTATAATATCTACAGGGACGCAGAAGCCACTTAAGCCATATGCTGGTGGCATCTTCTGCGTGGACGCACGCAAGTCCAGGAAGACCGGCTGTACTCTGTACGGTAGCTCTGGAGATTAGGATTACTGTTACTCGACCTTATGCCTATCTTCGTACATGTGTTAAAAAAAAACCGAGTAGTAAGATTTTTATTGTGATAACTGGGACCAGTGTTTCAAAGTGCATTGCAATGGACCCCTGCAATACAACATTCCATGTATAGTGAAAACCGACAATCCTTTCCTCCTTTCTTCCTGGGCATGGACCCAATAAATCTTTTTTTTTTAAACCCAAGACCACTTCAGTATCTTTTACTTTCAGAACTTATGGTTGTAAAAGTCATTATAATGCAGTATATATATATAGTATTGTATTTCTTTTTAAAACTGAGCCTTTTTCGTACTTCTAAAGACACTAAGCAGGTGGTCTACTAAAGAAATACATTTTATTTTGCTTGGCAGTGACGGGAATCGAACCCCAAAACCCCCCCCAAGTGTAATTACAAAAGCAGCACCGCGGGGGTATAACGGGGCAAATGAGAATCAGAAGAACAGAAGAAAGAAAAAAGAAAAAAAGCCCGCTACCAGCCTTCCTCTTTTTACTTCCTCCTACCACTTTTTGGTCATATACGTATATTTACTATGTATTGGTAATCGGCTTTCTCAAGATCACAGGTTATTCGTTTTTACACTTACTCTTCTTTCTCCCGTTGTCGTTTCCCAACGAAATCGACTAGGCTCTACACATAAACCGGTTCTCCTTTCCCCGTTCCTTGAAACTCTGACCGGATAACCTAGCGCAACATATCTGACCAAACAAAGCCTTTCTTTCCGAATTCCCTCCTTTACCTTGGCCGAAAGCTTCTCGAAATTATTACTCCACATAATAACTTTTATCTTGCACTGCTGGATAAGAGTGAATTTTTTTATCTACCTGTATGATTGTATACCTCGGGGTCTTGTTGTAAATGGGATCTTTGAGTTGTTTTTTTAAGGCCCTCCATGCTGATTGACTGGAACAAGGTGCGAAAGATTTCCCCAGTACAGACAATTGTCAAAGGGTTTGTGCATTGTGCGGTGGTTTCTACAAGACCTTCCGAAACGGAGAACGATCAATTCCCCATGGTACTAAATATTATTATTTGTGGACTAATTGCAGTTATTGTGCAGACCTACCTCCATGGCATCATGAAACTTCTTTTTCTTTCTTGATTAGAAAAGCATCAGGCAGCATTACATCTTAGCCGCAATCAAACTGTGCTTCCTTATCAATCTCCAATCCCAAGTGCTTTCATTATTCTTTCTATGCCCATAATGTAAGGGGCTAAACGGATGTGAATGGGTAATGCAATGGCTACCCCTGATGAAGGCACTGGAATGCTGAGAGGTCGTAGGTATAGCCATATATTTTATTCTACTCTGCAAAAGATGAGGAGTGTGCTGCTGAATCTTTTCTACTAACCGCCCCCTTGTGTGGATTTAGACTAAACTACGGGTCCTAAAGAGTGGACGATTCCCATTGCGGGATAAGGGAGGCCCCCTCCGGAACCTACGGGCGAGTGGGTTGGGCGGGAAAACTTTCGCAACCGGGCCGCTATTCCTCATACTGCTTGGGGGTACCCCTCCTTCTACCACCAGTCTCCCTCGACCCTATCTCCCCGGCTCGCTTCGTCTCCTTTTTTGGGTACTGTATGTCTTTATTTATATAGCGGCCATTAATGTACATCACGCTTTCACAGCAGTAATAAACGTGACATCAATACAGATAACAAATAATTAAATATAACACATCAAGGGGATAAGTGCCCTGTCACACATAAAAGATGACATTTATTTAGGAAGAGGAGTCCCTGCGCGCGAGCTCACAATGCGAGTTGGGGGTAGGAAGGGAGGTCGTACCGCGCAGGTAGGAGGGAAGTTCTTTAGATGCGTCTTTGCAGTTGTCCAAGGTTTTAATATTCATTTTTTTTTTTAAACCCAGTATCAATCACTGCACTCCTTTGCAAGATTCGGCACTGTCTCGCTGCCAAAAAAAAAAAAAGAGTCAAAATATGGCCTTACAAAGATAGGGTCTAATAGCTCCGGATTGACACATTCGTGCTGTTTGGGTCTTTTTTGAGTTGGGGTCTTAAAAGGGTTGGATGACGGATGTGGTGTGCTATTGTTGTATGTCAATCTATCTAATTCCTTTGTCATCTAAATCGACACCACGAACTATTTGCCTTGATCTTCACTTTTCGCTTTCTCGTTCGCCTACACAAAACCTATACTTTGTCTTCCTCCTACAAAATGAAAAAAATTCAATCCAAGTCTTCGTCCAAAGGTCCATTTGGGCACCCTATCCCGGTACAATCTGTTCTGTGCCCTGTCCTTTTCATCCCCTGCCGTATCCTGCTGTTCGTCCTCTCTTAGCGCGCACACACGTTCCCGTCCGCTCTCCTGTTCTCTCTCTTGATCTGACCGAGTGGTCCGTTGCTCATCTGGGAGACTCTGCTTCTGGCATGCGATCTTGTCTTGTATTATTTTGTAAGTGTGAAGCGTGGTCCCCTTGTCGATACGTCTTCCGACGCTCTAAAAAAGCCCATTAACTGTCTCTCCTTTCTTTCACCTCTACTGCTCTCTCTCATTGCCTTAAACGCTTTCCACTCACTGGCTTGATATGGAGGTAGGTTGGCAATATTATATATTATCAAGGATAACACATTTAGTAAACTTGGTGAATATTTATGTTTGTTTCTCCTTACGTTTTTACTGAACAGTAATCATATTATATACCGCGATTATTGACCCTTAAGGTTTTTTAAATCTTTTGTTAACTGGGTGTTCCCCGATCGTGAAGTGACCTCTTGTAGAGGATTGGAGAATGCTTGTGAGTTACGTCGCGGGTGACTGGGGTTCACGGTGACGACCCTGAAGAGGTTGGAAATCTTGGGAAACTGGATTCCACGATGACGTACCCTTAAAAGGGTTTTTAAAGTCCTTTTTTTATCGGGGGGCGAAAAGCGACTTATTTTTACCGAGACGACCCGCTCTATTCACTCACCCTTAAAACCTTTGTTTCCGAGTCTTGTTAGTCATTACGTACTTGTTTCCCTTCTTGACCTTACGTTACTCCCGGCGCGACCTTAGAGTTTGAAAAGCTTTTGGTACGGGGGGGTGGGTACCCACGGGATGATGGACCCTTACTATTTGTTTAAAGGCTTTTGGTAACTTCTCAGACGGATGATTTTCCACTCATTCCTTCTCACGCTTCCTAGTGATTTGGCTCCCTCTTTAATATCGCCTTAACAAGTCTATCCTTTTTCACCCCGTCGCCCTTTCTCCGTCGCGCGCTCCTCCGTTGGACGGGCGTTAGATGAGTTTCCTAAGCAACCTTTAACCTCTGTAGCGCGAGGTGCCCTTTTTTCCTTCCGCCTTTCCTCGCCTGTTCCGACTCCCATCTCTTGCTACCACAACCCCTTCTTTGTTGGCTTGCCAATATATTACCTATATTCTCAAACGATTAATCTCCTCAGTCATTTGCAATCACTTTCACGAGGGTTGTTCTAGCACTGTGGGATCCACAGTCATTAAAAATACATAACATAAGTGACTGGTTTGCGTGTGTATTTTAGCCGTGGCTGGGGAGATTTTCCAGTCAGATCGGAGATTCGAATCTGCTTCTTAATTGTTTGAAGCATTGTCTAGACTTTCTGGTTTGGGTTCTGCCAAAGGGGTTTGGAACTCTAGATGGTAAATCTTGTTATCCAACATCTACCAGCTTGATTTTGGATTCTGGGCAGTTGGATTCGCATCCACAAACCAGTAGACGCAGAATGTGTTTACTATGGGGGTCATCCAGGGAGACAGGTGGCAAAAAGTTCATTCACTGGACCAGCAAAAGGGAGATCCGTTCTACTTCCATGGAGACTTGAGAATGAAGAGGTTTAAAAGTACCAACATATTCTCTAAAGGCATAATTCAGACAGGGAAGCTTTGTGTATTCGCAAGGATGGGCTGAAAGACATGACAGTATGTGTTGTTGATTGGTAAAGCTCTTGATTAGTATTAAAAAGGCTAACCACCAGTCCTCAAACAATAGCGGTCTCTAAAAAGGCCCACAAATCAGGAGTCTTCGCCAGGATAACCACAACATTGAATCCAAGTGAGACTCCGCTTGTACGAATCTAAAACAGAAAAGATAGACTTTGCAATAAGATCATGGGTAAGTGTGAGATAATGACAATTCATTGTTTATAAACCAGCAGCCTAATTGAACATACATCATGTCTTGTTCTTTTTATGCAAAACCCTAAAATCTGATGTTCTATATTTTATGAAACCAACATAGAACATTTTCCGGCTAGACATACACTGTCGCGTTTAATCTGGCCGCACCACTGTAACCACATTCCATGCATGACTTAACTATCGTTAGTTCCTCTCTAATTTGACGTGATCTTCAAATTAGCAAATTCGAACTATCGAACACATCCTTCTTGTAACAGATTAGTGAATAGTCAAATCACTTTTACATCATACTTTAACACACACATGGCATTATATTTTAAGTCGTGCTGGATCGATCTTTAGTGATTAATACATATTTAATTACAAAATTGAGAGAGGATCACTAAAAAGGTACGGGTCCCACAATATATCTTTACATCTTTTTAAAATTCTTCTTCTAAATAACTATAATGAATGTTTTGTGTTCCTTTTAGAGATTATAGAAGAGTATAATCAAACCCTGGGGTTTGTGATGTGGCAAACTCACGTCATCACTGAATACAAATAACCTCTATTGTAATTATTAAGGTGGATAGTGGGTTCACAGACCTTCCACTGCTAAGTAACAATTGTGGGTTTTGCCCAAAACGGGTAACTCCAACTGCCAATTTCCCCCTTTCTTGGGTAGAGTACTTTGACTTTCAAATAACAACTCTTCAAGCCTCTCGTGCTGGCTTTTGATATCTTAGTGATTCACCTCATGCCATAATCTCTCTCCGCGTCGTGAAACCACAACAAAGCCTTTCATTATATCCAAATGTGACCGTGTATTGTGCATGTTTTAAATACTTTGCTAGCTCTGAGTGTCCGTCAACCAATTCCCAGTGCTGGGGGCCTGTCATCACACCAAGTCTCTCGTTCTTCGCTCATATCTTCTCACAAAAATGTTCTCAATCCTGCAACCAGTGTCTAATTGCACCCCTAAATGTTAAAGTGTGCACGGGCGATTCACCAATAATATTGCCTTTAGATTTGCGGTCTGTTTTGGATCAGGCACAACTCTAATCGCTCCTTGGGTAAGTAGGCCAAAAACCTGAAGTTGTGCAATCTGGTCGCATCTAAAAGCGGTGGGTATTTTGTTGACGAGAAACCATGGCACAACCTTAAAATCTTTTCTTTGGGTCCCCTTGGTAGCGCCAGTGGTCAGAAACATTAGCAAAAAGCCACACATTCCTGGAGGGTAGCAGAGACCTGACGGAGAATTGGTCTTTTGCAGAGTATACACATTTCTTTTTTCTTGTGAGCTGGGTTGATGATGAGCTGGGGTTATGTGATCTGGTTTGTTATGGTGAGCTTGGTTTAATGGCGAGCTGTGTTTATGTGGGCTGATATGTGGCTGGGTTTAGTGTTGGAGCTGGGTTATTGAGGTGATCATGGGTTTAGGTGGAGCTGGGGTTTTAGGTGAGGCTGGGATTAATGTGAGCCTGGGTTTAGTGTGAGCTGGGAGTATGTGCTGGGTTTATATGAGCTGTGGTATGGAGTCTGTTTATGTGAGCTGGGATTATGTGAGCTGGATTTGGAGCTGGGATTATGTGAGCTTGGTTTTCTGTGATCTGGGTTTATTGAGCTGGGGTTATGTGAGCTGGGTTAATGTGAAACTGGGTTATGTGAGCTGGGTTTATGTGAGCTGGGGTTTAATTTGAGCTGGGGATATGATGAGCGGTTTATTGTGAGCTCGAGGTTATGTTAGGCGTTATGTGATGCCATGGGATTAATGTGAGCTGGGTCTTTATGTGAGCTGGGTTTTATGTTGACGCTGGGATTTGTGAGCTAGAATAGTGACGGGTTGTTAATGTGAGCTTGGGTTTATTGAGGCTGGTATGACTGGTTATGTGGTGGGTTAATGTGAGCTGGGTTTATGTGGAGCTGGGTTTATGTTAGCTCGTTGTGTGTGTTTATTGAGCTGGTTATGTGACTGGAATTATTTTGAGCTGGGTTTAATGTGAGCTGGGTTTATGTGGCGCTGGTGTTTATTTGAGCTGGGTTTGTGCAGCTGGTATTATGTGACTGGTTTATGTGAGGCTGGTATTATGTGAGCTGGGTTTATGTGAGCTGGGTTAGTGAGCTGGTATTATGGTGAGCTGGGTTAGTGTGGACTGGGTTTTATGTGAGCTGAGTGTTTATTGATCTGGGCTTATGTGACTTTTGAGCTGGGTTTAGGGGTGTGAGCTGGTTTATGTGAGCTGGGGTAAAGGTATGTGAGCTGGGTTTAATGTGAGCTGGGTTTATATGTGAGCTTGGGATTATGTATCCCAATGGTTGCTTGGTTATTGAGCTGGGATTAACTGTGAGCTGATTTTGATCTGTTTATGAGCTTGGTTTATGTGAGCTGGTTAATGTGAGCTTGGTTATGTGAGCTTGGTTTATGTGAGCTGGGTTTATGTGAGCTGGGTTTATGTGAGCTGGGTTTATGTGAGCTGGCTTGTTCCTGCTTCTTGATTGGATGCAGATGTGCGACTGATACGCACAATGTTAACGCGACCAGCCAAATGACGGCTAAACTCCACCAAGGCCATCAGCCGTCAAACACTAGCTGCAGTGCAAACATGTACCTTCCTGATTACTATTCTCCTACGGCAGGAGTGGCCAAGCCAAGTCATCAAGGGCCACCAACAGGTCAGGTTTTAAGAATATCCCTGCTTCAGCACATAGGACTGAGCCACTGATTGAGCCACTTGTGCTGAAACAGGGATATCCTTATAACCTAACCTGTTGGTGGCCCTTGAAGACTGGAGTTGGCCGCCCCTGTCCTATTGTAATCAAACCTTATTCTGCTGTTCCCCATAACGATTACGTTATTTTCCTTCTCTCATTTCAGTTGTGCTACTCGTGGCTTCATCCCTACTTCTGGACTTTGGTTATCGGCATGAAAAGATTTGATATCTACTTCTCTGCTTCACCTAGTATCGCACTCCAGGCCGGGGCAACGGTATTCAGTGCCCTAGTCTCCCCGACACTCTCTCTCCCCCCTCTGACACTCTCTATCTCCCCACTGACACTCTCTCTCCCCCCACTGACACTCTCTGACCCCCTCTGACACTCTCTGACCCCCTCGGACATGCTCTCCCCCCACTGACACTCTCTCCTCCTTGACACACACTATCCCCTCACTGACACTCTCGTCCCCCACTTACAAACACTATCCCCCCACTGACACTCTCTTCTCCACTGACACTCTCTCCGCCCACTGAAACACACTATCACCCCACGAAGACTCTCTCCCCCTCACTGCCCCTCCCCCCCCCCCCCCCCCCCCTCCCCCCCCCCCCACTGACACTGATTCTCTCCACCCACTGACACTCTCTCCCCCTCACTGACACTGATTCTCTCCACCCACTGACACTCTCTTCCCCCCCACTGACACACAACAGAACAGAAGAGAAACACACAGGAAAGCCACAGAACATACAGTATATACTGTACACAAACACACAGCATGACAGAACAAACACATAGGACTTACCTCACCGGTCTCTGCTGCTGGCTCCTCTGCTCAGATTCTGCCACCCTAGGCAGCCGCCTTGTGCGCCTAATTGTTAAAGCGACCCTGATCACACTCCAACCACCTTCCTCTCCAACCATCTTCCTCTCCAACACCTTCCTCTCCAACACCTTCCTCTCCAACCACCTTCCTCTCCAACCACCTTCCTCTCCAACCACCTTCCTCTCCAACCACCTTCCTCTCCACCACCTTCCTCTCCAACCACCTTCCTCTCCAACCACCTTCCTCTCCAACCACCTTCCTCTCCAACCACCTTCCTCTCCAACACCTTCCTCTCCAACCACCTTCCTCTCCAACCACCTTCCTCTCCAACCACCTTCTTCTCCAACCACCTTCCTCTCCAACCACCTTCTTCTCCAACCACCTTCCTCTCCAACCACCTTCCTATGCTTTATAACATAAACCATGAACTTTGGATTTAAGGTACTTCTAAAACTTTCATATTTGTGAAATTCAAAATATAGTGCGTATAAGGAAACCAAACGCGTCTCACATCTTTCTTTTTGGTTGTAAAAGATGACACTTGATAAGAATAATACACTTTCGGCAGTCGTGTCAGTATGCTCAGTACGGTAGAAGAAGGAATATTACCTAATTTTTGTAGGGTCGATGATTTCTTGTCCCCCTTTCGCCGAGAAAATAATAATGGTAAAATAAATGTGGTAGGCGAGTTTCCTTTAATGGGGCAATCCACGCTGCTCACTTTCCTATTTACATTTATTTTTAAATAGGTTTGAAGAAGGGGGTTTCCGGAGCGGGACCCCGTTAATTTCTGCTAATGGGACCCCCTGCTTATAGCCATACTGTCTTCACCAAGGGTTGCGTCTCACCGTCCGTATAGAAAGTAATAGTGGAAGGATAGATCTTAGCGATATGATCTACTAGTATGTATAGAATAATACTTTAAGCCATATGTGTTACCTGGTGGAGCCCATTCACCCAAAGGGGTCTTATGGCTTAGTAAACACGGCACTATGTAATATGTCTTATGGCTTAGTAAACATGGCACTATGTAGTATATACGGTATATATGTTTTCTTTTCTCTAGCTCTCATCAAAATTAGTATTTAAGCCCAAACTATCTGTATCATTTTTTTTGTAGGCTGCACGGTTCTAATCTGACCTTTTATAAACCAAACAAGTATGCAATTAATCTTTAAAAATTGATTTTTGGTCTAACTGGACAGTTGGCACCAACCTTATCCTGTCATATGTGTTTTAAGAGGAAATGGAGAATAATTATATTACAGCAACCTCCTGTTATCTCATCCAAATCAATTGCCCAAGATCAGAGACATCGATCTCTGTCTTGTCATTACTGGTGGTCCAAAATAAAAGGAAAACCGGCAAATGCATATTTTTTATATAACCTTTCAGCGTCAGTTGATTTCCTTGTAAGGGACAGTCTCACCATACTGTACCATTCACTATGTACCGTATATAGCACCTTAGAATGGATAGTCTCACCATACTGTACCATTCCCTATGCACGGTATATAGCACCTTAGAATGGACAGTCTCACCATACTGTACCATTCACTATGTACCGTATATAGCACCTTAGAATGGACAGTCTCACCATACGTACATTCACTATGTCCGTATTAGCACCTTAGAATGGACAGTCTCACACATTACTGTACCATTCACTATGTACCGATTAGCACCTTATAATGGACAGTCTCACCATACTGTACATCACTAGTAACCGTATATAGCACCTTAGAATGGACAGTCTCACCATACTGTACCATTCACTATGTACCGTATATAGCACCTTATCATGGACAGTCTCATCATACTGTACCATTCACTATGTACCGTATATAGCACCTTAGAATGGACAGTCTCACAATACTGTACCATTCACTATGTACGGTATATAGCACCTTAGAATGGACAGTCTCACCATACTGTACCATTCCCTATGTACGGTATATAGCACCTTAGAATGGACAGTCTCACCATACTGTACCATTCACTATGTACGGTATATAGCACCTTAGAATGGACAGTCTCACCATACTGTACCATTCACTATGTACGGTATATAGCACCTTAGAATGGACAGTCTCACCATACTGTACCATTCAAGCACCGTATATAGCAATTAGAATGGACAGTCTCACCATACTCTACATATCACTATGTACGGTATATAGCACCTTAGAATGGACAGTCTCACATATGTAACCATTCACTAGTACCGTATATAGCACCTTAGAATGGACAGTCTCACATACTGTACCATTCACTATGTACGGTATATAGCACCTTAGAATGGACAGTCTCACCATACTGTACCATTCACTATGTACCGTATATAGCACCTTAGAATGGACAGTCTCACCATACTGTACCATTCACTATGTACCGTATATAGCACCTTAGAATGGACAGTCTCACATACTGTACCATTCATATGTACCGTATATAGCACCTTAGAGGACAGTCTCACCATACTGTACCATTCACTATGGACCGTATATAGCACCTTAAATGGACAGTCTCACATACACTGTCCATTATATGTACAGTATTAGCACCTTAAATGGAAGTCTCACCATACTGTACAATCACTATGTACCGTATATAGCACCTTAGAATGGACAGTCTCACCATACTTTGACTGAGTCACTGATTGAGACACCTGTGCTGAGGCAGGGATATCCTGAAAACCTGAAATTTTGGTGGGGTCTTGTGGACTGGAGTTGCCCCCTCCTGCTGTAACCCAAACCTCTGCTGTCCAGACATATTACCCTGCTTGGACAGAAGGTCGTACCGGTGGCATGTTCTGATATCTCATACTGCGTGCAGACTTTGCAAATGTTCTTAATGTGAGAGATGGAATAGTTATTTACACACAGATAATCCCTCTCATACTAAGTAAGAGAAGAGCCAGATGTTAGAAACACGTAGATCTATGATATGTGAAGGATGACTCTCTTGCATGTCCATTCATGTGATAGCCACGGGGGAATATCACTGTGCCAAAAGGAAATCTATTTGGGAGCCCTGGGGAAGTTTTCCGAGCGATGAAATGCCTTCTAGATTCTACATAAATGGACTACACTTCAATGTACTAAAGTTGCATTCCGGAGATCGGCCGTCACGAGAGATGAATGACACATTTGCTTGCGAAAATGGCTCTATTAAAGTTTGCTATTGTTACAATTTACATAGAAATAGTACTGTTGACAAATATGTAAACATTGCCTACTCTGAATGGCATTTAGTGTCGGCAATGATACACATGATGTTATTAAATCCTCGAACTCTGGTTTTTAATGTAATATTGTAACTCTTCTCCACGTCACTTTAAACGTGATGCTCGCCTGTTCAGTCCCAACACCCAGTGCAGTGTTTCCCAACTCCAGTCCTCATGTTTCCCTAACAGTCCAGGTTTTCTGAGTATCCTCACATTACCTCAATCATTCTGACCGGACCACCTGTACTCAAGCAGGGATATCCTGAAAACCTGGACTGCTGGGATCCGTGGGGACTGGAGTTGGGAAACACTAGGGATTAAAACACTAGGGGATTAAAGTGGTGGCAGACACATCATAAACAACGAGACCACTTCAGCCTCGCTGGTTACAAACCGTCCCGGGAAAGCTCAGTTGAGCCCCTGCTTCTGTAATTACTGCTGCTATGTGTCATGTTTATTAAGCAGTCTTCTGCCATCTTTAATATGACCCCTTGCAGACACACGAAACATAACACCCTCCTAATGTCTCTGTAACTTCTCTTTACTCACCCCTTAGATTGTAAGCTCTCCGGGGCAGGGACTCCTTTTCCTAAATGTTACTTTTATGTGTGGAGTGCTTATTCCTATTATGTCACGTGTGTTAGTGCTGTAACACGCTATGTACATGGAATGGTGCTATATAAATAAAGATATACATACGCAACCTTCCAGCACACGCAAATAACTTCCAGCCCACTCAAGTAAATGGGATATAGGTGTCTTGTAATGAGGCTTGTGAACAGCCTCATAGGTGTATAGCGATTGGGTAGACGATATAGAGAGAAGAATCTAAGATAGTATAGCATATATATATATGATATAAGATCTACATATGATATATCATTATCTATATATCACAAAGGCCTATCATGATACTATAATATTACATATATATAGAACTATATACAAGAAAAAATGAATGCGCCTATCAGTTAGATATATATAATATTAAATATATATATATATATATACATTTTATAATTGTGGCCCTGATATGTGGCTAATAAATGAAAATTATGATGTGACAACCAAAAAGAGAATATTATGTGTCCTAATAATGTGCATTTAATCAGTGTATTGCTAGTGTATAACTAAAAATAAATATATATATATATATATATATATATAATGTGTAGTTTGTGACCATGTGAATAAACAAAGTGACCACCAAGTATAGGTATATATAGTATTAGATATAGATTATATATAGGTAATTGCAGATATTTTGGGATAAAAAATAGATAGTCCCCGGACATGAGAAATTACATTGAATAATGGTCTCTATATTACACCGATAACTCTGCTACTGCTAATGGCACTTTGGAAATGTTCCCTGACAGTGTTAATTCTCCAGGCGGGTTACCCTGATCTTATTGGTAACGGTGTACAGGCTGCAATATGTTTCATAAAATGAGCATTTAGCAATTCACACATCACTTGTCGCCATCAAAACATTTAAATCAAGTTTAAATAGATTTTTAAATGCTTATCTGGCTGGCTCATTATGTGGAGGGACCAGGATGAGTACAGCTGGTACCTTAATTAACAATTTGTTCTCATGGATACACTTTGTTACAGTTACTATACGGACTTCTTTTGTTCCGCTCTCCCCACTGCGAATGCAATAAAATAAAATGTTGAATAATAAATGTCACGCAGAGAAATCTTGATACTTTATTGGCAATCTAACCTTACATGAACAATGTGCTTTTGACGGGAAACCAAATGATGTGATACAGGAGAAGCCTCTTCTTTGTTTTCTCTCTCCAGCATAATTACAGTGACATTTTTGATCCTGGTTTAGATCTTCTTGTTCTCCCATCAATAAACTATTAGTGCGTTCTCTTCTGTTCCTGCGCGGAATACACTCATTCTCCCTCTGAACTGTATGATTGAAATTGAACTGAACACAACACATTTCCAATGGGAAATTTTCCGCACCAAAATCTTGCCTGTCCGGCCTAATAGGAAATAGGCCACTGCCTACGCTACGGAGGTAAGGATCTCTGGAAGCAAGGGGTCCCCGGAAGCTGAAATTAATGGGGTTCAGACCCCCTGCTTCAAACCTATGTAAAAACTGCACCCTCTTGGATTGCGCCTTTGACCCCGCGGCCTTTGAGGGCGCCGTATCAAATCTCACAGCTGCAAACATGGAGCATGAGAAGAACCCCAGTCGTAATCAAATAACAAGAGCAAAATATAAGTAACAACATTTTACACGCGTTGTACATATGTTGTCGGTGCAAATAGATGGAGATGCACATTTTAGCTCCGCACTTTGGAGCAAATTGCACCGTCTCGAATTCTTGATATTTTCCAAAAAATAAATGGTGATATAAGAAACTTCTTTAACAAGCATCTTACGTTATTTTATTGTGAGCAGAATTCAATGTGTGTGTATATATATATATATTGTGACATAGTCCAAAGATGTTAGGCAGTTTTTTGCCCCGTTTTAGAGGAAGAACCCAGACAGACGTCAGCACTACAAAAGAGGGGCGTTTGTCGCATATGGTGGAGAATGCGGGCAGACACTAAAAAGTCTGTGGGTTTGCAAATAAATGCGGGGGTTTAAAATGGCCGCCGAGCTGAACTAAAGTACAGATGCTATGAGTGACGTCTGTCCCACTGTGTATATCAGTTGTGCTTCTAGCATACACAGAGAATGTGCGAAGTGTGGATGCAATAGCACCCTGAACCCAAACAGAAAACCAAAATGTTTTGCTGAAAAAAAAAAAATTGCATCTAGCAAGTGCTGTTTGTAAAGCTAATGCCTTTTGCTGAAGTGAGTGAATTTGCAGCTAGCAAGTGCTGTATGTAAGTTGCTGAAGTGAGTGAAATTGCAGCTAGCAAATTGTCCCTGCCGGGTTTCTAAAATGGCCGACGTGAAATGTTTGTTGTGTAATGTACGTAACCATACAAAACAGTGTCCCTTCAGGCCATACTATGATCACGACCCTGGAGGAGAGCCGTACCCACAGATGAATTTAGTATGCGGGGCCTGTCGTGAAGTAGGTCACATGGAAGATGTGTGCCCCAAAATTTTCAAAGACAAACAGCTGCAAAAGCAAGCAACGCCCTGTGAGGGCAAGCAAGATGTGGAAGCTGATAACAGTGAGTGTGTGCCCAGTACAACTGATATCTCTGGAGCTAATAAAGCAAAAAGAAAGAAAACTGTTCCTCAAGTCACAGGGGAAGTGACCGAGCCACTTGAACCTGCGCTGTCAGGACATGCGTCAGAAAGGCGCCGAGATGAGCAACAGCCCATAGGGCCTGGCGCAATCGTCCCAGGAATGACGACACGCCTAGAGATGACAAAGGCTACTGCTACCATCATAGGCAGAGAGCCAAGCGAATCAAAGAAAACAAGAACTGACTGGAAACTATGCTATGAGATGTCCCAGAAAGATGTGCAAAACTTCATCACAGAGTTAGGGGTTTCTCGGCAAGAGGCTAGCGCGCTTAAAGCAGAGCTGGAACTCTCACGCCATGAGGTCTACGCTCGCAGCACAGAGCTGTGTACATTGAAGGAAACCTATGAGAATACCCTGAGTAATTTAGAGACTGTAAAAAGAGAGAATGTAAGTCTGACACAGAAAAATTCAGACTTGACTGACCAGATCAGTGAAGGTGATGAGAAGCTTCACCAAGCAGAAAAAGTGGAGAAGCAATTGATCCAGGAAAAGTTAGAAATGCAGGAAGCACTGCAGAATACAGAATCAGCGGCGATCCAGGCGACACAAACTGCAGAGCTCCAAAAAATGGAGGCGCTGATGCAAACCCAGAGCAAGCACCAGATAGAGGTGAAGACCCTGAGGGAGGTCTGGCACGATCAGGTTGAAGAGCTGCAGAAGCAGATGGCTGAGCGCGAGATACAGTGCGCCAAGAGAGAGGAGATCTCCGTCCGTCAGGTGGTCTGCCTGACATTGCGCTATGAAAGCGAGATGGCCAATATCTACAAGCAGCTGGACCACACGGCAAATGAGGGGGCCCGGCTGCAGCTGGAACTGGACAAGACCCAGAAGGAGCACCTGCAGCTGCAGGTCAAGAATAGAGAAAATGAAACAGAGTTAAACCTTGCTCTGAAACAGATGACGGACATGGGAGAAGCGGCTAAAGTGGTTCAGTCGGGCTATCAATCCTACCTCCTAACCAAGCAAGCTGTACGTTCCTATACGTGTATCTTCAATGCTGTTGCAATATTACGATTTGCTATAAAGATGAAGTTGGAGAAAGAGATTCCAAGGCTAAAAGAGACACGGTCACAAAAGGAGACCAGGGAACGTAAACTCAATGCCCTCACTGATGACAAAGAGGAAGGAGAAAGAATTGACTTTGATTGTGCTGCTGTTATTCCAGAAACAGATAGGCACCCTCCTGAGAATATTCTCCCTGATCTGGGATTCAAAAATCCAGATCCTCAATTTCATTTATGTTGTCCAGAAGATTATCAAACTAGTGGACACACCCAGGACACCACAGAAGATGTTTTAGCCAAGTGGGTGGCAGTTCCTGAAAACACAAACTTGTTGACAGATCCTGATGACGTGGTTAATATGGACTACGTTTGTACAGAGGCAACTAGGTCTCCAAAACCCAAAGGCCTGGTAATGGCCCCAAAAGGGGAATCAAAGATTGAAAAGAAAAAACAACGAAGGTTAACACGGCGCCTGAATAGTTCCATATCTCACCAATCTGGACCACACTGTGGAGCCAAGGAGAATCCGGTCCAAGGGTCTCATCAGAAGCTAAAGAAACAGTCCAGTCATTTGCAGGTTGCAGCGGGCTATGAAATAAAGTCAAAGGATGCAATAGACTGGAAGTCAAAAAAAAAAAAAAAAAGAACCCAGACAGACGTCAGCACTACAAAAGAGGGGCGTTTGTCACAATATATATATATATATCTATACGTATAAATAAATAAATCATTGTATATATATATATACACACACATTGAATTCTGCTCACAATAAAATAACGTAAGATGCTTGTTAGAGCACACTATAAACCCATATATATATATACAATGATTTATTTATTTATACGTATAGATATAGATATCTATATCTATACGTAATAGATATAGATATCTATATCTATACGTATAAATAAATAAATAAATCATTGATACACTTTATATACTAGGGCTTTCTGGACATTTTCCTAAACAAGCTTAACAGTTGACTAAATGGCAGATCACATGATGGTACATGACTTTAATCTCATTGTACAAATTATATTTGCCAATAAGTGGAATATATGGCATCCTGAGCCTTCTGCAATAACTCAATGTTCCCAATTAGAACCATCACGTGAGCACAAAAAACATCAGACGCGACTGCCTGGGGCAGCGAGGGTGAAAATGTTTGCTTCACCTCCTAAACTAAAGACACATTAAGAAGGAACAATTGCTTATGTTTCCGGAGCTGTTCACAATCTACCCTGTAGCCCCGCTGAATTCATAATAATAATAATAATAATAATAACTTTATTTCATATAGTGCCTTTTTCCTAATGGGACTCAAAGCGTATCATAATTACACGCGCGCTAAGCAGCACATAGCAATGTTACACAGCTGCCCTGTGAGCTTACAATCTATGTTCGGTGCCTGACACTAAGAGATGCACCGGTTATGTTCTAACATTGCATTTTTATTATTATTATTTATCTACTGTATAGCGCACCAACATATTCCGTAGCGCAGTACAATTCGGTTGGAGGACGAAAACAATAAAATAACAAGCGTTAACATACATTGTTACAGTACGTAAGGAGGGTGCTGCCCCAAGGAAGGGTAAGCGGAAACATAGGGTACAGGTAGGGTTGCCAGGTGTCCAGTATTGAACCGGACTGACCTGTATCTGGACACTCTGTCTGGGGGATAGTGGGGGGGAGAGAGGGGGGGGGAGGGGGGGGGGGGAGAGGGGGGGGGGATAGAGAGAGGGAGGAGATAGAGAGAGGGGGGAGAGAGAGTGCGGGGAGAAGAGGGAGGACATAGAGAGAGGGAGGAGATAGAGAGAGGGAGGAGATAGAGAGTGTGGGGGAGAGAGAGTCGGGGGGAGAGAGTGGGGGGGAGAGAGCGAGGGAGAGGAAGAGGGGGAAGGAGAGAAAAGGGGAGGGAGAGAGAGGGGGAGGGAGAGAGGGGAAGAGAGAGTGTGCGGGGGAGAGAGTTGGGGGAGAGAATGGGAGGAGAGAGAGTGGGGGAGAAATGGAGGGAGAGGGAGTGAGAGAGAGGGAAGAGAGGGCGGAGAGAGAGCGGGGCAGAGTGGGGGAATGAGGAGAGGTAGGGAGAGAGGAAGAGGGGGAAGGAGAGAAAGGGGGAGGGAGAGAGAGGGGGAGGGAGAGAGAGAGAGGGGAAGAGAGAGTGTGGGGGGAGAGAGTTGGGGGAGAGAATGGGAGGAGAGACAGTGGGGGAGAGAGGGAGGGAGAGTGAGTGAGAGAGGGGGGAGAGAGGGTGGGGAGAGAGAGAGGGGTGGGGGAGAGAGAGAGGGGAGAGAGAGCGGGGCAGAGTGGGGGAATGAGGAGAGGTAGGGAGAGAGGAAGAGGGGGAAGGAGAGAAAGGGGGAGGGAGAGAGAGTGGGGGGGAGAGAGTTTGGGGAGAGAGAGAATGGGGGAGAGAGAAAAAGGGCGGGCGATAGAGAGAGAGGGGGTGAGAGAGAGGGAGAGAGGAGGGGGAGGGAGGGAGAGAGTGGGGGAATGAGGGGGAGAGAGGATGGGGACGACGACAGGGAGAGTGGAGCTGAATGTACCCCTGCCTACCTGCTGCCCTGGATGATTGAGGGGACCTGCAGAGCTGCCTGCTGGAGGGTGCCCATGGAGGTGCCTGTCAGGGGAGCCCCCCTTCCACCGGCTTATATATATCTTGCTGTATTAGACAGGCACCTCCAAGGACACCTTCCAGCAGGCCCCCTCTGCAACACGTTCCAGGAGACCTCCTTTCTAGGGTCTGCTGGCGGGGGCCCCGGGCCCCTATACTTCCCGGTACAAGAGTCCCAGCTGTTCCATCGCGACTGTTGGTGCATGTGAACGAGGCATACATTTCCTGTGAATATTCATGTTAAACTTCTTATAGGATGGGAGGTTACTGGTGGAACAATGTATATCCCAACACAGACAATGGTAGAGGAACCCTTATTGCTATAACACTGTGAGCTATCCCAGAATTGAGCATGATATATCTACTATATATTACACAAATGCCCGTTTACTAAGCAGTCTTCTGTCGTGACTTTAAGATACCTTAAAGAGGCAATCCAAGCTGGCAAATTATTTTATTTTTTTAACATAGAACTGAAGCAGGGGCCTCAAGAGCTGAACCCCATTAATTTCAGCTCTGGTGACCCCCTGCTTCCAGATATACTTACCTCCGTAGGGGGTACTGGTAGCCTCTCCGCTCGGCTAGCAGGGTTCAGGTAATGGCGGTGTTTCAAAGCTCCCGCGCCCTGCCGGCCAATAGGAAGCCGTGACGTCATCAGGTTCCACTTCCTATTGGCCCGCGTGACGCGGGAGCTTTAAACTTGGACGAGATGTCGGCGCCCTCTATAGAGGTCAGTATTTCGGGAAGCAGGGGGTCCCCAGAGCTGAAACTAATGGGGTTCAGCTCCGGAGACCCCCTGCTTCAATACGGTGTAAAAAAAAATATACAAAAATGGCACGAATTGCTTCATTAAAGCACGTTCTAATGAATGAGTCGTAATGCGTCTTCTAGCCCCGGAATTTGTCTTATGGTAGAAATGTCATAAATATTGTCTGAGATGTTGACAGGGCTTTTATATCACATTTTGAGCAGCTACAGAGGACTGCCGCCCTCATTATACTTTACAGCAATATTCATTACCTAGTTTGACAATTAGTGCAAAGCCCCATTAAGGATTATGTGAACCTGCTCCTGCGACAAAAAAATCAATTTGTGTTGGAATATGCAATGCTTCATTAATACTGATACTACAAAATGTAAGTGACGGTCACCTCCGGTAACGCCATCAGATCACTTACACGTGTTTTAATTAAAGACCACGGGTATCTGAAAAGCATAGAGCATCCTGTTCATAAGGAGATAACCCCATCAAAGAAACAGCAGTCTACGGGACACCTCCGTGTGCTAGATAAATACGTATAAAAGGTTTTACTCACAGGACATTAAAAAAGGTCTGTGGGAAATGGCATGCAAAGAGGGGATATTGAAATATAGGCGTTAGCATTACTCCAA
Organism: Ascaphus truei; assembly: GCA_036426205.1. NCBI lineage: Eukaryota > Metazoa > Chordata > Amphibia > Anura > Ascaphidae > Ascaphus > Ascaphus truei. The sequence continues at coordinate 7,062 of WSYH01001286.1, read as the reverse complement.
ATGCTTTAGAGATATTAATCTCCGATTAACGTGGAACACACTGTATCAAGCGCCTGTGATACACGCCGAGCTGTGTATTAAACGTTCTCCGCCCCACGGCACCACCATCACATGCAAGGAAACAGGGATATGCTTTAACCCTGACCTGTTGGGGGCCCTTCAGGACTGGAGTTGGCCGCCCATGCAGTATTATATTGCTGCTGACCATGTGTGATAATATGAATGCATGATGATTATCACATTAAAAGGAAATCAAGTGCCTAAAACACACATTAAAAGACCTTTTCATTCCTTTGACTTTAGTATACTACATCATCAAAAAGTGTCTGTAGACGTAGAAATAGTTGCCGTATAGCAAGCGTTGAACAGAATTCCTCTTATCTAGGAATGTACAGCGTGTTACCTGTGCTTGTGACATATTAGTGCAAATGTACATTTGCAAATCATTTTCACGATAATAGCGTTTTTTTACACCGCTCATTTTGCACGTGTCACTAACAGTCACATGCAGCTAATTGTCAGCTCTGGAGTCGGCTGCAATTAATCTGGTAAAAAGCTTTTCATTAACTGTATTAATGACTAGTTTTCAGGGATTGTACAAATGATGGTAAATGGATTTATAATATAAAATATATATTATAAAGTGAAATGAAAGCAGCGGCCCATAAAATCACTGGAGATTGTGGGCTAATGACCTGCTTCCTATTAAAATGAAGTATAAGTGAAAGTAATATTTTCAGGATTCACAGCCGTTTTAGAAGTGATTTAGCAACAACAAAAAAAATACATTGTGAAAGAAAAATAAATCAGTCCGAGAAAGGCATGTTCCAAAAAGAAATAATGACACAGCGTATTAATATAATTGGCTTTTTTAGAGGGGCTGAATCGACCTGGAAATGAATGTATTTGTAGTGCTAACAATGCATGCAGCACTTCACAAAATGACAATTACTGGGTCTTATGATTTCAGTCCAATCAGACACTCTGTTCTACGCTTGTGTGTGTAACGTTAATGGTGACACAAAGAATACAAAGAAACAAAGAATAAAAGGCAGTGGGATTTGACCATTGCATAGGGTTGAAATCTTCCCAGCATACGGAAATGAGGCCCACAAACAGTTTTATAGCATAAAATATGAGAGAATGCTTAGAAAAAAAACCTGCAAAGCATTTGGTTACATGCTGGGGGAGAGACTGATGGTGCGTGGTGCTGGGGGAGAGTCTGATGGTGCGCGGTGCTGGGGGCGGTGCTGGGGGAGAGCCTGATGGTGCGCGGTGCTGGGGGAGAGTCTGATGGTGCGCGGTGCTGGGGGAGCTGCAGGTATCACTTCCACAGCACCGGAGCAGGTAAGCAGTGTCTGTGTGAGCCGCCGGGGAACCACGTGACCGGAGCAGGAGGCGGAGCGTGTGAATGAACACCTGAAATCATTCATTTCCATGCCGTGCTAGTAACATAGTATTATTATTCACATTGATGGACTCACGTCAGCGACCTCTTGCCTAACACTACTCTGTCCTGTGCCTTTTATGGGACATATGGCTGGATTCGTGCCCTACAGATCATTATAGCAGTTTGGAGGATTAAAACAGTACTGACACCTACTCAAGATCACACAGTAAAAAATCAAATGAAAGCATATTAACATTGTCATGAGTTCTGCCACACGTGTGTTTAACCTGTTGGGGAATGTGTATAAAATTAGATTTTAGTGTTTAAAATCGTTTTTGAAACGTGTTACTGTATTTGCGGTGTGTTTATCTTGGTTTCTTCACCCCCATGATTAAGTAATAGTCATATCAGAGCATCCAAATACCCAGGAAAGCTGAAATAGGTGAATAATACCTGATACGCCCTTCTAAGGGAGCAGGTACGACTTGTGAAACGCGTCAGACATTACATTAGATGGGCATTCCCAGGGCCAAAGTCTATTTGTTTACAGTAGAATTTGGTAACTATATGAATTCCTACTTTTTAATATGAACAACAAATAAAACAATATTGTACCCAAGCGATTGGAAAGAGGCAGCTTCATTTTTTTTAATATAATTTTTCTTTTAATATATGCAGTGTTTGATTACCTTTATTGAAAACGAACTACCTAAGCTGCCGATCGATTTTTTTCTTGCGTGATCGATCAGCAAAATCCCGCTTCCCAGGGTTCACTAAATGGCTGCCTTTCAGTTTCAAATCAATCCTTCAGTCAGATAATTCAGCAGCTACAATGTATCCTTATATTACTAGGTATTACTTAGGTAACTATTGTTAGTTTGTAGCTCGAATTTCTGCGGATAATGGCAACAAATTATCACAAACAGAAAAGTGTTGCAAAGATCTTGGCTGCTGGGGAGGTGGCTAAATCTGCTATAGAAATCCAAGGATGCTCAGTATACCCCAAGGGAATGAGGAGGGTCAGAATATCCCTGTGTGAGCACCCCAGGGAATGAGGAGGGTCAGTATATCCCTGTGTGAGCACCCCAGGGAATGAGGAGGGTCAGTATATCCCTGTGTGAGCACCCCAGGGAATGAGGAGGGTCAGTATATCCCTGTGTGAGCACCCCAAGGGAATGAGGAGGGTCAGTATATCCCTGTGTGAGCACCCCAGGGAATGAGGAGGGTCAGTATATCCCTGTGTGAGCACCCCAAGGGAATGAGGAGGGTCAGTATATCCCTGTGTGAGCACCCCAGGGAATGAGGAGGCTCTGTATATCCCTGTGTGAGCACCCCAAGGGAAAGAAATGAGCCAGGGTTAGGGTTAGGGTTTGGGTTAGGGCCATGCTCTGTTACCTCATTCAGGAAACAGAGAGAGAAAAGTAATACAGAGACAAGCAGTGGGTTATCCTCAGATGGGATATTCAGGGAAACCCACACAGGGGCCCTGAAATATAAACGGTTATACAGAACAAAAGGAAGAGTTATCATAAATGTTTGTCCTTGTAACCTGTTCAAGAGATGTGCCTCTCCAGGGAGGTAGTAATGCACCTGGGCAAGAAGTTGTAATCTGTAAAGAATAAATAAAGCCTGTCCTGTTCTAACTACAAAGTTCCTATCTCTCAGCACACCACTGACAGCCGCTGGGACAGGGGCGTAGCTAGAAATGCGCGGGACCCCGGCTACAGCTGCGCCCCTGTGTGGATCCCTTCTACACTGACTGATGTAACCTCTATAGGGAGCCAGGCACAGAGGGTCAATATATATATACATCTTGGAGTGTCAGAAACTATATAATACTCTGAGATTGAAGTGCCTGAGTCTGCTCAATGCTGTCACATTCACTAAACGAGATGGTGTTGATAAAAGTTAGAAAAATGGCTTATTTCTTCATAGATTTCTCTTACCACAATAAAGCACATTTTTTGACCTCCAGGACATTTCTCCTTCATTGGGAAAAAGAAACCAATGTTTAAACGTGCATTAGTGTTATGTCACCCACGTAAAATGTAGAAGCTAATGATGTAAAGGATGTCACGTGGGAAGGATAAAGGCGACAGGCGTTCTTTCTATTCTCACATACACAGGAATACAATGCTCACGAATCGTTGTGATTACAGTTTTATTAATACACTCATTGGAAGAGTTATTTTCTTCCATTTAATATTCCGACATCGCTGTTCTAATAAAGAAGGCAGAAACATGACACAGAACTGTCCTTTCTTCACACTTCCATTAAATTAGAAGCTGCATGGTATGGGATAATTTCCCCATGAATATATGCAGAGAGCTTCTCTCCTGGATGGAGCCTCGGGTCCCATGATAGGCGCCCTTGCTTGCATGGTTTGTTAGCTGATGGGACTGGTTATGGAATCTCCAAAGTTAGTTCCTGTGTTTCCCTTGGGAAGTAATTCCGGTGTCATCACCGTCACACAGCTTCACAAACAATAAATCATTGATATGACTTGAATAGCCTTGTTCCGACTAACAGGCACAGTATATTCATATGTCACAAAGACAGGACGTTTTTATTTTAAGTGCGTTTAGATCTTTTTATTATTCTTTATTGCAGCTTTTGGTGACACTGTGGTCTGATTATACATTAACTTGCAAATACAAAATGAATACAGTGAGAAAATAAATTCAGGGGAAAATAAAAATAAAAATAAAATGGGAGTACATTGGTCATACAGGGGTACGGAGGAACAAAGGGATTAGGGAGTGTCCAAAGAGGAGAAGGCTCTTCGGAGCGCTCGTACACAAGACGTAGCACTGATCGATTATATTTTTTTTAATTACAGGATTGAAGCAGGGGGTCTCCGGAGCGGAACAGTGTTAATTTCAGCTCGGAGGACCCCCTGCTTCCGGAGATACTTACCTCTGAAGGGAGCTCCAATATCTCTGTGCAGTTTAAATGTCCCGGTCACATGGGCCAATAGGAAGCTGCAAGGCATGACATCACAGCTTCCTATTGGCCTGTGTGATGCGGGACATTTAAGCGCCGCCATTATGGTAGGCACACAGTTTCTCTGACTGCAGAGATACTGGCACCACTACAGAGGTAAATATCTCAGGTAGCAGGGGGTCCCCGGAGCGGAAATTAACACAGTTCTGCTTCAGAGACCCCCGGCTTCAATCCCATAATTAAAAGAAATTCAAAATGAAATTGTGCAGTGCGACATGTCCTGCTGCGTGAAAGTATCTGTGTTTAGGTCATTCGAATACCAAATGTCTTACACTTGATGCATCAAAGCATAGTTACATAGTTACATAGTTACATAGTTACATAGTAGATGAGGTTGAAAAAAGACTTCCGTCCATCAAGTTCAACCCATGCTAAATTTAGACAACAGATACTTTATCCTATATCTATACTTATTGATCCAGAGGAAGGCAAACACAAAACCCCATTAAGGGGAAAAATTAATTCCTTCCTGACTCCAAGAAATGGCAATCGGATTAATCTCTGGATCAACATCCTTCCCATGTATACTTATTTGGTATATCCCTGTATACCTTTCCCATCTAAAAAGATGTCCAACCTTTTTTTTGAACAAATCTATTGTATCTGCCATCACAGTCTCCATGGGTAATGAATTCCACATTTTAACTGCCCTTACTGTAAAGATCCCTTTCCTTTGTTGCTGGTGAAATCTCCTTTCCTCCAACATTAAGGGATGGCCCTGAGTCCTTAGTACTGCCCGTGGGATGAATAGTTCTTTTGAAAGCTCCTTGTATTGTCCCTGAATATATTTGTATATAGTTATCATATCCCCTCTTAGACGCCTCTTTTCTAATGTAAATAAATCTAACTTAGCTAGCCTCTCCTCATAAGTTAGAATGTCCATCCCCTTTATTAATTTGGTGGCTCTTCTCTGCACTCTCTCTAGTTCCATAATGTATTTTCTTAGGATTGGTGCCCAAAATTGTACTCCATATTCAAGGTGTGGTCTTACTAATGCTTTGTAAAGGGGCATAATTATGTTTACTTCCTTTCCATCCATTGCCCGTTTGATGCAAGATAAGATCTTGTTTGCCTTTGCAGCTACTGCATGACATTGGGCACTATTGCTAAGCCTGCTGTCTACAAGCACTCCTAAATCCTTCTCCATCAAGGATTCCCCCAATATATCTCCATTTAATTTGTAAGTCGCCTTTTTATTCTTGTATCCCAAATGCATAACCTTACATTTATCTGTATTAAACCTCATCTGCCATTTACCTGCCCACGTTTCCAGTCTCTCCAAGTCCTTCTGAAGAGAAATTACATCCTGCTCTGATTCTAGTACCTTACACAATTTAGTATCATCAGCAAAGATGGAGACTTTGCTCTCGATCCCAACCTCAAGGTCATTAATAAACAAGTTAAAAAGCAGGGGTCCCAGTACCGATCCCTGAGGTACTCCACTCACGACTTTAGCCCAACCTGAAAAAGTTTCATTTATGACAACCCTCTGTTGTCTGTCCTTTAACCAGTTTTCAATCCAGGTGCATATATTATTACTGAGTCCAACTTTCTTTATTTTGTACACCAACCTCTTGTGTGAAACCGTATCAAAAGCCTTTGCAAAATCTAAGTAGACCACATCAACAGCATTACCCTGGTCTAAATTCCTACTTACCTCCTCAAAGAAACAAATAAGGTTAGTTTGGCAAGATCTATCCTTCATAAATCCATGCTGACCATTACTAATAATTTTATTTTCCATTAGGTATTCCTGAATATTATCCCATATTAAACCTTCAAGTAGCTTCCCCACTATTGAAGTCAGGCTTACAGGTCTGTAATTTCCCGGTTGTGATCTAGCTCCCTTTTTAAATATAGGCACCACATCTGCTTTACGCCAATCTTGTGGTACCGAGCCTGTGGAAATGGAGTCCTTGAAAATTAAATATAATGGTTTTGCTATTAATAAGCTTAACTCCTTGAGAACTCTTGGATGTATGCCATCAGGGCCAGGTGCCTTATTAACTTTAATTTTTTCAAGTCGCTTATGAACTTCTTCCTCAGTTAACCAATTGTTCATTAATATGGAGGTTGTGGCTTCCTCCTGCGGCACTACTATTGAACTTGATTCTTCCCTGGTAAACACAGAGGCAAAGAATTTGTTTAATACCTCAGCTTTTTCCTTATCTCCAATAATCTGCCTACCCATCTCACACTGAAAGGGTCCTATATTTTCTTTTCTCATTTTTTTGTTATTAAGGTACTTAAAGAATTTTTTAGGGTTGACCTTACTTTCTATTGCAATCCTTTTTTCATTATCCATTTTTGCTAATTTGATTGCCCTTTTGCAATTTTTGTTACATTCCTTATAATTCTGATACAAATCTATAAGCGATTATTCTGTAAAGTGAGATAACCATGATCAGTCATTAGTAGCCATTTGCTTGTGACGATAATGATCAATAATTGCTAGTTCACTTTAATCACGTAAGAGATTGCTTTGCTCAAGGTCATACAGTATTCTCACCGATTCCATTCCATTGAGTTAAAGCGATACCAGCTTTCTTCTTCTTTTCCTAAATCATAATGTTAAAAGATTTCTGTGTTACACTAACCATGTGCCCTGACACCCCACACCCTTACCCTAATTCCTGCACAGACACCTCACACCCTTACCCTAATTCCC
>WSYH01012661.1:0-13520 GCA_036426205.1 Ascaphus truei | reverse complement strand
GCATACCCCCCTTATATATCTACCTACCCCCCCCCTTATATGTCTGACTGACCCCTTAACCCTGTCACTGCCATTAGTACATTTTTCCTCTAGGAGACACTGACCGCTTAGCCATGTCACTGCCATTATATATCTACCTACCCCTTATATTTCTACCTACCCGCCTTATATATCTACCTACCGCTCTTATATTTCTACCTACCCGCCTTATATATCTACATACCCTCCTTATATTTCTACCTACCCCCTTATATTTCTGCCTACCCCCCTTATTTATCTACCTACCCCCCCTTATATTTCTACCTACCCCCCTTATATTTCTACCTACGCCCCTTATATTTCTGCCTACCCCCTTATATTTCTGCTTTCCCCCCTTATATTTCTGCCTACCTCCCCCAACTGCTCCTATAACCCAGGGGAGTGCGTGCAGCTCACAGAGGCCTTCGCCGACCCCCCGGCACTTCCTGTAAGGGCCCCTGGGAAGCGTGCTGCGCCTGCGCATCGGTCCTACACAGCGAGGCCGGGGGGGTATAGAGCGGCACGTATAGGGGTCACTATGGCACTTATACGTTACAGAGGCAGAGCGTGGAAGTGGCTCTGAGGAGAGTCCTTGCCCCAGGAGCTGACAGTCCACATATTCCTTTATTACAGGGTCTTCCTACGGCTCCAGGAAACGGCTGCTGCTCCTGACCAGCGCGATGACCGAAGGAGCAGCGGAGCAGTTTGTGTACATCATGCAGAGGCTGCGCAGGGCGTACGTGGTGGGAGAGGTGACCAGCGGGGGGTGTCACCCGCCACAGACCTACCACGTGGACGACACCCACCTGTACCTCACAATCCCCACGTCGCGCTCCGCCAGCGCAGAGCACGGGGAGTCCTGGGAAGGGAAGGGGGTGAGCCCCGACCTGGAGGTCCCGTCCCACAATGCACTGCTCAAAGCAAGGGAGATCCTGTCCTCCCGGAGATAGGGGGGAACTGCGCACACACTGCTCTGCACCCACACTGCTCTGCACACACACTGCTCTGCACACACACTGCTCTGCACACACACACATACTGCTCTGCGCAGCACACACACTGCTCTGCACCCACACTGCTCTGCACACACACTGCTCTGCACACACACACATACTGCTCTGCGCAGCACACACACTGCTCTGCACACACACTGCTCTGCACCCACACTGCTCTGATGCGCAGAAGCCGCCTGTGGTGTGCAGAGCAGCCTCTGTGTGCGTGGGCGCAAACAGGAAAGCCGCCGTTGTTCGCTCAGAGCACCTGTGTGCCAGAGCCGCCCTGTGTGTGCAGAGACCGCGCCTGTGTGTGCCCTGCAGCCTGTGTGCGCAGGAGCCATGTGGTGTGTACACAATAGACCTGCCTGATGGTGGTGGCGTCAGTAACTGCCTGTGCTGTGCTGTTGCGCAATTAAGCCCCTGTGTGTTGCAGAGTAGCCGCCTGTGTGCAGAGCAAAGCCTTTGTTTGATGCGTGCGCATGTAATCCGCCTTTGTGCCTCAGAGCAGCCTGTTTTGCGCTATAAGCAGAACCCTTCTCGATCGGCAGGAGCCGCCTGATTTGATTGCAGAGCGCCGAAAAAAGCCTGTGTTTGCATCAGGCATGCCTGTGTGCCGCAGCAGCCGTTTTGTGTGGCGCAGTCAAGCGCCCTGTGTGTTGCAGACGCCTGTGGTGCTCAGCAGCCGCCGTGTGTGCGCAAGCAGTGTGTTGTGCGTCAGAGCCGCCTTGTGCAGAGCAGCCTGTGTCGGTCCCACGAACTATGGATCATGCCGCCATGAAGGTTATGAGAAGCAGCTTTACCAATAAATAGTTAGATTTGCACGGATCCTTAAACCACTCACTGTGCTCTGGTAGAGGAACGGGTTAATTCATGGAGTGCAGGCTGCTCCTCCTCTTCTGTGAGAGGGTTTATTTCGTTCTGGTCCGACTCAGCAGCCACTTACTCCCCCTAGTGCTGCTTGCCCCCCTGGTGACCTCCCTTTTACTCTCAAAGACCCTTTACTCTCAATAGAGGCTCCGTGTTACTTACTCTGAAAAAACCTGCTGTGACTCGTTCCCCTGTGACTCTCAAGGGTTAAAGAATCCGTACTAATAACCGAGTCACAGAAACTGTGCGGGAATTCTGTCTAATGTAGCTCCTTGGCCAGTCAGACTGGACTATCGGTCTGTGTTATCAGCTTCATGGGTCGAGTCCAAACTGTAGACTAACTTTAGATATATATCTACTACTATATATATACGCTGTGCCCTGCAGCAGCACTGCCTGGTGTCAATGCAGAGCATGACCTATCTGTGCCATGCAGAGCAATGCTTATCAGTGCCCTGCAGAGCAATGCCTATCTGGCATGCAGAGCGCAATGCTATCATAGCGCATTGCAGACAATTCCTATATGTGCCCAATGCCAAGCTAATGCCTATCTGTGCCATAGCAGAGCAATGCCTATCGGTCCATGCGAGCAAGCCTACTGTGCCAATGCGAGCATGCCTATCTGTGCCCATTCAAGATCAATGCCTATCTTGTTCATGCGAGACAAAATGACCTATCTGGTTGCACTGCAGAGCTATGCCTTATCATGTGCCATGCAGCAGCAATTCTTTCCTTGCCCTGCAAGACGCATTGCCCTATCTATTACCCATGCAGAGCAATGGCCTCTATGTGTGCCATGCAGAGCAATGCCATTGGTGCCATGCCAGGAGCCAAGATGCACAATCTATCTGTGCCATGCAGAGCAATGCCTATCTGTGCCAATCAATAGCAATGCCTCATCTGGTGCCGTGAGAGCCAATGCCTATACTGGCATGCAGAGCTCAATTGCATTGTGCCATGCAAGATGCATCGCCCTTGCCAGAGGCAATGCCCTATAGTACCCTGCAGAGAGTCAATCTGGGCCATGCAATTGCTAAGTGCCATGCAGAGCAATGCCTATCTGTGCCCTGCAGAGCAAATGCCTATTCTGTTTGAACATGCACATGCCTAGTGAGCAGCAATGCCTATCTGTGCCATGACAGAGAGATCTATGGTCCATAGAGCATGGTTTCTTTGTACCATGCAGGTCAATGCCTATCTGTGACCATGCAGGAGCATAGGCCTAGACTTGCCTCGAGTTCCCTGCAGAGCATGCCTCATCTGTGCCCTGCAGAGCTATGCCTATCTGTGCCACATGCTAGAGCATCTTCACTGCAGAATGCTATCTGTGCCTGCCTATGCCATATGCATGTGCCTCAGGTAGCATAACTCCGTGCCTGCAGAGCAAGCCTATCTGTGCCCTGCACGACAGACCATCTGTGCCATGCAGAGCATAAGTCTATCTGTGCCCTGAAAGATGCATACTTGTGCCGAATCGCCTATCTGTGCCACGCAGAGCAAATGTCATTCTGTGCCCTGCAGAGCAACGCAGTTGACCTGCATTACAATTGCTTGTGCCCTTGCAGAGCAATGCCCGACATGTGTCCATGCAAGGCAATGCCTACTGTCCATGCGCAGCTACGTGCCGAGAGCAACTGCCGATATGTGCCCTGAGCCGAATGCCTACGTGCCTGAGAGCAATGCCTACTACTGTGCCTGCGAGCACTCGCCGTATCTGTCTTCCGCAGAGCGCAATGCTTATCTATAGCCCTGCAAGCAGCAATGCTATCTGTGCCATGCAGAGCAATGCCCTATCTGTGCCACTGCAGAGCAATGTATCTGCTCCATAGCCTATTGCTGCTGCCAGAGTCATGCCTATCTGCTGCCATGGCAGAGCAAATGCCTATGCTAGAGTGCTATGTGCTCCATGAAGTCTCCTCCGCTCTTGAAAACCTACAAATAGCTGGAAGGCACTGTGAGCTGTCCTAGAGGTATCCAGTAACGTGTTCAGTCCTAGAGGTATCCAGTAACCGTGTTTCAGCCAGGGTATAAAATCCAGACAACACAAGGGCCCATGTGTCACTATGATGTCTGCGGCCGTATCAATGACAGGTTCACTGTTGCCTAATCATTATATGGAAGTGCTAAACATTCCTGCCATTCCTGGCTGGGCCTGCACCTCACTGACAAGCCCACATGGTCCCAGCTCGCACTTCCCATCACCTCCAAAAGGTGGCAGCAGGATGTGGCAAAGCAAAGAACAGAACAATATCACCTGTCTGCGAAGGAGACGGTCTGTTGTGAACATTCAGTGCCGATGTATCACACACACACACACACACACACACACACACACACACACACACACACACAGGCTGCTCTGCACACAGACACACACACTGCTACACACAAACACACCTCTGCGCACAGACACTGCTACACACACACACCTCTGCGCAGACTTCCCAGAGATTCACAGAATGCTCAACACACATAGACACACTGCTCAGCACACAGACACACACACATTTCCCAGGGCACGTAGACTGTTCTGCACACACAGGCTGCTCTGCACAAACTTCCCAGAACACACAGACTGCTCTGCACACACAGGCTGCTCTGCACAGACTTCCCACCACACACACATACTGCTCTGCACACACAGGCTGCTCTGTATAGGCTTCACAGGACACACAGGCTGCTCTGCAGACACAGACTGCTCTGCACACACACTTTGCTCTGCAGACTTCCCACCACGCACACACTGCTCTGCACACACATGGCTCTGTACAGACTTCCCAGGACATACAGGGCTCTGCAAACACTTCCGAGGACACACACACTGCTCTGCACACACACACTGCTCTGCACGCACACACTGCTCTGCACGCGCACACTGCTCTGCACGCGCACACTGCTCTGCACACACACACTGCTCTGCACACACACACACACTGCTCTGCACACACACACTGCTCTGCACACACACTGCTCTGCACACACACACACTGCTCTGCACACACACACTGCTCTGCACGCGCACACTGCTCTGCACACACACACTGCTCTGCACACACACACACTGCTCTGCACACACACACACTGCTCTGCACACACTGCTCTGCACACACACACTGCTCTGCCCACACACACACTGCTCTGCACACACACACACACTGCTCTGCACAGGGCTCCCTGTGTGTATCTGTCCTTAGCTAGTTTCTGGTATTAGATAATGAGGAGCTGGGAAGAAGCCCCCAGGTGAGATCCCTGCAGCAGGGAGCGGGGAAAAGCTCCACGTGCACATGTCCTTGTGATAAAGCCGCATGGCAATCAGACTGAGGAAGGGAGGTTATATTCATGGAGAAGCAGCTCACACTGTATTCTGTCACCAAGTAACTAGTGTACCGGTACCCAAAACTGAGACCCAGGGGGACGCCACACCGGTACCCAAAACTGAGACCCAGGGGGACGCCACACCGGTACCCAAAACTGAGACCCAGGGGGACGCCACAAAACCGGACCTCAAAACTAGACCTCGGGTAACGCCCCAGACAAAACGGTACCCAAACTGATACCCTTTTGGGATCCACAACACACACGCGATACACCAACAGAAAACTAGAGACCCCGATTTGGACGCCGACAAACAAACCAACCTTTACCTCAAGCCACACTGAACCCATGGTGATCGCACAACCGTTACCCCCCACCCAAAACTGATACCCATTTTTACTCCACACAACCTTTACCGAGACCTGCTAACTTATGACACCCATGGTGTACTCCAGACAGTACAACGTTCCTGTACCCGAAACTTATACCATCATGGTGACGCCACACCGGTACCTCAACCTTCTACCCAAGGGTACGCACAACAAACAAAAGACACAAAAAGACCGTTAACCCACCAACCCAAAACTGAGGACCCATGGGTTACTCCACAACCTTACACGCCCAAACTTTGACTAGCCATGTTACTGCCACCCCTGGTTACCTAAACCAAAACTTATATACCCTATGTGACCCACACCGGTGCCTTAGCCAAAACTAGACCCATTTTACTCCACACACCGAGATACGCCCAAACTGTACCTCAGTGTGAACGCCAACACCGTACCACAAAACTTAGACCCTTATGGGACGGCCACACTCCGTTACCCCCAAACTTGATACCGAGGGGACTGCCCCACAAACCGAGGTACTCAAAACTAGACCCGGGACGCACACAACACACACTGCTCTGCGCAGCACACACACTGCTCTGCGCAACAAACACACACTGCTCTGCGCAGCACACAACACACTGCTCTGCGCAACAAACACACACTGCTCTGCGCAGCACACACACTGCTCTGCGCAACAAACATTCCTCAGGCCCCCAACAGGGCAGGTTTAAGGATATCCCTGCTTCAGCAAAGGTGGAGCGTCGACAGCGCCACAGACTGCACCCCCTGTGCTGAGCAGAGATATCCTTAAAACCTGACCTGTTGGTGGCCCTTGAGGACGGGAGTTTGCCGTCCTGGTCTAACTCATTGGATCTCTGGAGCTAACATCTGCTTCTTCTCACCTTGCGCCGGGACACAGGAGAGAAGGGCCGGGTCACCCCGGGGACACAGGAGAGAAGGGCCGGGTCACCCCGGGGACCCAGGAGAGAAGGGCCGGGTCACCCCGGGGACACAGAGAGAAGGGCCGGGTCACCCCGGGGACACAGGAGAGAAGGGCCGGTCACCCCGGGGACCCAGAGAGAAGGGCCGGGTCACCCGGGGACCCGAGAGAAGGGCCGGGGTCACCCCGGGGACACAGGGAGAAGGGCACGGGTCACCCCGGGGACCCGAGAGAAGGGCCGGTCATCCCGGGGTCACAGGAGAGAAGGGCCGGTCACCCGGGGACACAGGAGAGAAGGGCCGGGTCACCCCGGGGACACAGGAGAGAAGGGTCGGGTCACCGCAGGGACACAGGAAGGGCCGGGTCACCGCAGGGACACAGGAGAGAGGGTCGGTCACCCCGGGGACACAGGAGAGAAGGGCCGGGTCACCCCCAGGACACAGGAGAGAAGGGTCGGGTCACCCCGGGGACACAGGAGAGAAGGGCCGGGTCACCCCGGGGACACAGGAGAGAAGGGCCGGGTCACCCGGGGACACAGAGAGAAGGGCCGGTCACCCCCAGGACACAGGAGAGAAGGGTCGGTCACCCGGGGACACAGAGAGAAGGGCCGGTCACCCCGGGACACAGGAGAGAGGGCCGGTCACAGGAGAGAAGGGCCGGTCCCCCGGGGACACAGGAAGAAGGGCCGGTCACCCGGACACAGAAGAGAAGGGCCCGGGTCACCCCAGGGACACAGGAGAGAAGGGCCGGGTCACCCCCGGGGACACAGGGGAGAAGGGCCGGGTCACCCCCAGGGGACACAGGGGAGAAGGGCCGGGTCACCCCCAGGGACACAGGAGAGAAGGGCCGGGTCACCCCCGGGGACACAGGAGAGAAGGGTCGGGTCACCCCGGGGACACAGGAGAGAAGGGCCGGTCCCCCCGGGACACAGGAGAGAAGGGCCGGGTCACCCCCAGGACACAGAGAGAAGGGCCGGTCACCCGGGGACACAGGAGAGAAAGGCCGGGTCACCCCCGGGACACAGGAGAGAAGGGCCGGGTCACCCCGGGGACACAGGAGAGAAGGGCCGGGTCACCCCCAGGGACACAGGAGAGAAGGGCAGGTCCCCCCCAGACACAGGAGAGAAGGGCCGGTACACCCGGGACACAGAGAGAAGGCCGGTCACCCCGGGGACACAGGAGAGAAGGCCCGGTCACCCCCTGGGACACAGGGAGAAGGCCAGTCACCCCAGGACACAGGAGAAGGGCCGGGTCACCCAGGACACGGAGAGAAAGCCGGTCACCCGGGACACAGGAAGGGCCGGGTCACCCCCGGGACACAGGAGAGAAGGGTCGGGTCACCCCCAGGGACACAGGAGAGAAGGGCCGGGTCACCCCCAGGGACACAGGAGAGGAGGGGCCGGGTCACCCCAGGGACACAGGAGAGAAGGGCCGGTTCACCCCGGGACACAGGAGAGAGGCCGGGTCACCCCGGGGACACAGGAGAGAAGGGTCAGGTCCACCCCCAGGACACAGGAAGAAGGGCCGGGTCACCCCGGGTCACAGGAGAAAGGACCGGGTCACCCCGGGACACAGAGAGAAGGCCGGTCACCCCCCGGGGTCACAGGGAGAGGGCCGGTCCCCCCAGGACACGGAGAGAAGGGCCGGGTCACCCCCAGGGACACAGAGAGAAGGGTCGGGTCACCCCGGGACACAGGAGAGAAGGGCCGGGTCACCCCCAGGACACAGGAGAGAAGGGTCGGGTCACCCCGGACACAGGAGAAGAAGGCCGGGTCACCCCGGGGACACAGGAGGGAAGGGTCGGGTCACCCAGGGCACAGGAGAGGAGGGCGCGGTCACCCCCGGGACACAGGAGGAAGGGTCGGGTCACCCGGGGACACAGGAGAGAAGGGCGGGTCACCCCCAGGACACAGGAGAGAAGGGCCGGGTCACCCCGGGGTCACAGGAGAGAAGGGCCGGGTCACCCCCAGGGACACAGGAGAGAAGGGCCGGGTCACCCCCAGGACACAGGAGAGAAGGGTCGGGTCACCCCGGGGTCACGCCGGACTTCTTTAAGGGAATGTCTCCCCACGCCGGACTTCTTTAAGGGAATGTCAGTTATTGAGCCCGGGCGCCAGGCCGCCCCGCGAGGGGAGGACGCTAAAAGGAAATCGCACGTCACTGTCTCGTTGTCACGGTAACAGCCGGAGTCGTGATATTCCCAGGAGCCCACGGGAGACGCGGCTGCACTTACACACAGACTCGTTCCCAGTCCGTGCGCTGGAAAGCATCACCATCTGCAGAATATCTCCTCCTCTTTCTGTCGCTAACCGGAAAAATAAAATACGTATTAAAAAAAGTGACGTTTCCGCCGTCTCGCTGCTGCCTGCCACGGCGGCCATTTTAAAGTCCCGGGAAATATCATTTCATCGCTTTATTTTTCTCCAGCACAGAAAATCTCGCGGAAATGGGAGGAGACGGGGAAAGTTACGCCAGGACCTCAAAGCTGCCCCTATAAACTAATCTGGTGCTGTTCCTATCCCGCTGATAATCTGGTGCTGTTCTTATCCCGCTGATAATCTGGTGCTGTCCTATCCCCTGATAATCTGGTGCTGTTCTATCCGCTATATCTGTGCTGTTCTATCCGCTGATAATCTGGTGCTGTTCCTATCCCGCTGATAATCTGGTGCTGTTCTTATCCCGCTGATAATCTGGTGCTGTTCCTATCCCGCTGATAATCTGGTGCTGTTCCTATCCCGCTGATAATCTGGTGCTGTTCCTATCCCGCTGATAATCTGGTGCTGTTCTATATCCCGCTGATAATCTGGTGCTGTTCTTATCCCGCTATAATCGGGTGCTGTTCCATCCTGTATCGGGCGCTTACCCGCTGATAATCTTGTGCTGTTCCTATCCCGCTGATATCTGGGTGCTGTTCCTATCCCGCTGATAATCTGGTGCTGTTCCTATCCGCTGATATCTGGTGCTGTTTTTATCCGCTGATAATCTGGTGCTGTTCCTACCCCTGATAATCTGGTGCTGTTCTTATCCCCTGTTAATCGTGCGTTTCATATCCGCTGATATTCTGGTGCTGTTCTTATCCCGCTGATAATCTGGTGCTGTTCCTATCCCGCTGATAATCTGGTGCTGTTCCTATCCCGCTGATAATCTGGTGCTGTTCTTATCCCGCTGATAATCTGGTGCTGTTCCTATCCTGCTGATAATCTGGTGCTGTTCCTATCCCTCTGATAATCTGGTGCTATTCTTATCCCGCTGATAATCTGGTGCTGTTCCTATCCCGTGGAGTTTGCCCAGTTGTGCGGTTGTAGTAAGCCCCGCCCTGTGCGCTGGTGTTTGTGCGCGTGGTATAAATATAACACGTGGCTGTGTGTGCGCTGGTTGTGCGGTGTATAAATATACCGTGGCTGTGTGTGCTGGTGTTTGGCGCGTGGTATAAATATACACGTGGCTGTGTGTGCGCTGGTGTTTGTGCGCGTGGTAATAAATATAACACGTGCTGTGTGTGCGCTGGTGTTTGTGCCGTGGTATAAATATAACACGTGGCTGTGTGTGCGCTGGTGTTTGTGCGCGTGGTATAAATATAACACGTGGCTGTGTGTGCGCTGGTGTTGTGCGCGTGGTATAATATACACGTGGCTGTTGGTGGCGCTGGTGTTTGTGCGCGTGATATAAATATAACACGTGGCTGTGTGTGCGCTGGTGTTGTGCGCGTGGTATAAATATACACGTGCGTGGGGCGTTGTGTTGTGCGCGTGGTAAATATACACGTGGCTGGGTTGCGCTGGTGTTTGTGCGCGTGGTATAAATATAACACGTGGCTGTGTGTGCGCTGGTGTTTGTGCGCGTGGTATAAATATAACACGTGGCTGTGTGTGCGCTGGTGTTTGTGCGCGTGGTATAAATATAACACGTGGCTGTGTGTGCGCTGGTGTTTGTGCGCGTGGTATAAATAATATAACACGTGGCTGTGGTGTGCGCTGGCGTTTTGTGCGCGTGGTATAATATACACGTGGCTGTGTGTGCGCTGGTGTTTTGTGCGCGTGGTATAAATATAACACGTGGCTGTGTGTGCGCTGGTGTTTGTGCGCGTGGTATAAATATAACACGTGGCTGTGTGTGCGCTGTGTTTGTGCGCGTGTATAAATATAACACGTGGCTGTGTACTGGAAACATTATTTTATTTTCTCCAGAGAAGCCCATGAAAATGTTAAAGCCGTGTCACGTGGCTGACCTGGGCCAAGGAGGGAGCGTGTCACGTAGCTGATCGGGGACACGGGGAGTGTGTCACGTGGCTGAACTGGGACATGGAGAGTGTGTTATGTGGCTGACCAGGGACACGGAGTGTGTAACGTGGCTGACCCGAGACACGTGTCACGTGGCTGACCCGGGACACGGAGGGAGCGTGTCACGTGGCTGGCCTGGGACACGGAGAGAGCGTGTTACGTGGCTGACCGGGGACACGGAGGGAGCGTGTCACGTGGCTGACCTGGGGCACGGAGAGAGCGTGTTGCATGGCTGACCTGAGACATGGAGAGCGCGTGTCACGTGGCTGACCAGGGACACAAGGAGAACCGCAGTGGACCTGCAGTGAGCCCGTGGACCTGCAGTGAGCACTTGGTGAGCCCGTGGACCTGCGGGTGAGGACGGGAGTTGCCGCCCCCCAGTTAGACACAGTATTATTAAATGAAAGGTGCCACTGACCCTGCTCCCGTCAGCAGAGGTTCATCGTGCAAAATACAGATAAAAGGGTATTTACCCCCAAAAAACAACAACTGCAAAACGGGGGCAAAAACCCACCCGGCTTAAGAACCGGATTCCCCATCTCCAGGCGGGAAAGTGCCTGCCTGATACTAAAGAGTTAAATCTGGCAGGAAAGAAGAAAAAGCGCCTAACGCGCGTCCAGTAATCTTCCAATTATCCTCAGAAATGCTCAAATACGCCTTCATTACCCCCGTTTCATCCCACTGACTTCTACGGGGGAAATGGCGGCCATCTTAATTTCAGCCATCTCCCGACTGCAGCGCCAGCAAAATAAAAGGAAAACGTCACCTTAAAAAGTGCACGAAACTCTGGTGAATAAATCCCGTTACCACTAAAGATTTACAGAAACCCGAGTATCGGCCCGGGACCTTTAACCCCCCCCCCCCCCCCCCCCCCCCCCCGCAAATGCACCCTCACCGCGCCTGATTGACAGCTGAATAGGGACGAAGGTCTATGGTCACCACAGCAACAGCCTAAACCAATCGGATCCCTCCATTGTATAAAGCTCCGTGCATGAGTCAACTCTATTGGCCGAGCCTGAATACCGCGTTCTGATTGGTTGGTGAAGGAGTGGGCGGACGGTAAAGGCAGCGGGCACGCTCTCAGCAGTGAGAGGTCATGTGACGTGACAGGTGGTGGCGCTCCCTGAAATCCTCGCAGCAGACCGGGCAGGACAGCTCCGGCTCCCTCCTCCTCCGGCGCTGCGTCTCCCCCCCGGCATCCCTCTTGTGGCGTGACCGCATGTGCAGGACAAGGTCAGAGGTCATGCGGAAGGAGAGGCTGCACTTGGCGCACCAGTTCTGTGCCGTGGCCCCCAGCGGGGTGAAGGTGGCAGGGAGCAGCGGCGGGCAGTGGGCGGCCGGGCCCGCTCTGGGTTTGGGCCACATTTCCGGGGGTGCCGGGCGCGCCTGGGTTTTGGGTAACGAGGAGTACTCGGGGGGCGGGAGAATGCCGGCACGGTAACGTGTCATATTAGCCACTGTGACATCACCGCTCGCATCACAGCAGCCGGGAGCCCGCCCTGCGCAGCTCTGGCCGAATGCGCTATCCATGTATCCGCCGCGGGCGGTGGGCACAGGGGAGAAGGCGCTGCTCGGGGCGACCTTGCCACTTTCACCAGCGCCCTGCGGGACCCTGCGCACCTCTGTAAACGCGCTCTGCCCCCGCTCTGCCTTCACCCTGCGCGCTGTACCTGCCCCGGGGGTCTCCTCGGTCCTGGGCGGGCTCGGGTCCCCCTTCAGGTGGTTGGTCTTCTCCAGCAACACGGACTTCCGCCCTTCCTCGCCCGCCTGCTCCGCCCGCTCGCCCTCCATGTCCTGCGCCAGGCTGTGGAAGTTGGTGATGCGTTTCAGGCGCCTGGAGGGCGTGGGGCACAGGAAGCGGGCGTGCGACAGGAAGGAGAACTCACCCCGGAATTCCTGCTCACACCTCGGGCAGTGAAGACCTGAAAGAGGAAAACAAAGAGGTGTCAGGCCTGCCAAAAAATGCTCTGCACAATGGGACCATCATTGGTTTCCTTAAACTTTCTAACTGTGCTAAAAGCAAAGATTGACTGTTTTTACTTCTCTGACACATTGTATTTCTTCAGGGCCTCTGAATGGGGTTGTTAATCAGTGCTTCCTTTACCCTGATCCCACCCGTCCTTATCAGAGAGACACCTCTCCCAAGTGACCCCTTAACCGTGCTGAAGCAGGGATACCCCTAAAGCCTGGCCTGTTGGTGGCCCTTGAGGACTAGAGCTGGCCGTCCCTGATGTGGCGTTAACCGAGTATTACTCCTGTACAGAGTCTGCCGTTACTTGTAACGACGTGCAAATGAGCTCGTTACTGGCGAAGTGCCTCCTCCAGGATACCCCACCACGGGGTGTTCCGGTTAACGATCGTCCCTCAGGCTGGCGGAAGTCACAGACACACTAACGCCAAGACTTACATAACGCACCGTTAACCCTGTGCTAACAAGCGCAGTTACCCACTGTTATTTTTGTTAACTCAGGTAAAATAAAACTATTCCGGCGTAGGCGAAATCACGCCGCGTTCACTGATTAACGCAGGACAGCGTGAGAAAGCAGTGATACTGCGCATCAGAGACGTGGTCTGTACCACGTGACAGAGATGTATGCATTATTATATATACTGTATATTATACAGGAGACAGGAGAAGGTCCGGATTTAAACTCTGTTTTATTTCAATAAAAAGTGGAGAAGTAAGTGTGACGTGAAAAAGCAGTGGTACTGTGTGTGTGTAAATAGCAAGCGGCGCTACTGTGGGTGTGTAAATAGCAAGCAGCGGTACTGTG
>WSYH01012660.1:0-18418 GCA_036426205.1 Ascaphus truei | reverse complement strand
CGGTGATATAGGGGATGTGGTGAGGGCTAGTTAACCACTTTCACTTGCTGGGGAATCCACCAAGCACTGAATGAGTTGTTAAAGCTAGCAGCTCTCAGTAATATTCGTGAATATGTATTTTGTAGATTGTCACTGAAAAAAATAATCCATTTTTGAGATTCTTTTTAGACCTCCCGTCACTTCAATACTTCCCTACATGGAAGTACCCAAAAACCATAGGAACCTGTTAGGAAGCACATCCATGGGAGTTGCTAATGCCCCTGGACACTTGTGTTTAGTTCCATCATCGTTCTCCCCGCACATATCTCTGGTCAGCCATTTGGTCCATATGAAGGTTGGTAGGGTTAGGAAGTTTGTAGGCAGTATAATATAAACATTATCTTTTTTTTTAATTTCCACTGCCCCCTCCCCCCCCCCCCAATTGCTATTGGAATAATCTGTATGATTGTGCTTTTCTTCTCAGTAATAGATGACAGATACTGTATATAGCAGCGTACAAACAGGGGCTCGTCACATGTCACTGAGGTCTTGTTGGACAAAATCTAAACTCTCAAAAGCACAGAATACTGCAGATTCCCACACCAGCCGCCCAATAACAAAATGTTATTGTATGGCTCTTATTACCTTTCAACTCAGTATTGTGTTCGACCTATTTGGAATAGTGATACACTCCGGTTACCAATTGTGCTTGTTGTCCCTCTTTTTTATATTTTAAAAGTTGTTATTTAGTATTTGTATGCCACTTCAACTGGACTTCATGGAAACCAGAGTCGTATGCTCGACGAGTTCCGAATGTGCACTCGCTGCAGATCTTGGACTTTATTTTTGCAAAGAAAGAAAGCACCTATTTAATTTAACGGATATTTATACATTGTCAACTGTTTCTCAGTCGGATATTTTTCCTTGGATAAATATAATTAACTTTTTTTCACAGACTTTGCCCCAGTTTTGCAGACTTTGATAAATAATCCCCTATGTCAGGGGTGCACAATCTTTCCTGCTGCGCCCCCCTGCCTACTTCCCTCCCTGCTCCCGCCCCCCTGCCTGCTTCCCTCCCTGCTCCCGCCCCCCCTCCCTTAACTTGTCTCCGACTCTAAGCGTCAAATGATGCCGCGTTGCCATGGCAAGGTAAGTGACGTTGCAGGGGCCTCACACGATGCCCCGGCATTAATTTAAATGCCTGGGGGGAAGAGCGCGTGGCCGCTGCAACCGCCCGCGCCCCCCCTGTATAATCTTGCACCCCCTCTGGGGGGCACGCCCCTTTTTGTGCACCCCCTGCCCTATGTGACTTTACAAGACCCCAAATTAAAAATGCATCACTGAGCACCAACTAGGGTTGCCAGTGGCTTCTCAAAAAAATACTGGACACAATGGTGTAAGTTGCGTCAGGTCACTATGTCCAGGGAGGTAATACGGACACATACATGTCCACTATTACAGTACCTCTCATTTTTTACTGGACAGAATGTCCAAATACAGGACAGTACAGTTCAATACTGGACATCTGGCAACCCTAGCACCAGCATTGTCTTGGGCCCCTTCAACTGTGCATTGTGAACCACTGAAATACCTGTATGAGTTTTCATAGAAATAAAATATACACAACTTTTCTGACAATACACAGGCTTTACCAGAAGCCGCATGTCGTTTTAAGAATAGCAGTGTAGTAGATAGTGTTTAGAGTGTTACTACTACAATGAATTTTACCAGATAAAATAGGCAAAAAGTATGCCATGTGCCGATAAAGTAATGAATCCCAAGTTAATCGTGTCAGGGGCAGATCTTATAATGGATTAATGCAATACTGTTGATCTGTACTGCCAGCCAAAAACTTTAAAGGCAACATAAATGGATGTTGCCAACACAGCTTAAAAATGTGTATCAAAGACTATATACTGCCAGCTGGCAAGCGGGTAACTCCACAGCATGGTGCCAGAAACATTCACCTTGTGCCATGAAAGTTCTAATTGGGGAATTAGGTTTTTTGTGTCAATAAATCACACACAGTAAGTGCATCACTGTGTGTATATTTCCCAGCAAATTTTCTGCTGTCCAAGAAACTTGTCACAAAGAAGTTGTCTAATTGTCCATATTTGTGTAACACACATTACTGACATAAGTAGATTGATTGGAACAGTATTTTGCTTTCTAATACGCATTTTTTTTCTTAATGTGCTAACCCCCCCGTATATTGGGCGTATCAATGTTTTGTGCCTTTCTGTCAACTTCTCCAATTTTTGTAGGTTATTTAGAGGCTGTCCTGATCACCATTTATTTAGCCTTTATTTTTGTGTGTAACTTACTTTAATAGATCTCTTATTGCCCTTTCCAACATGGTCTTTATTTTTTAAAATGTGATGCTCCGTTCTGGAGATATAAACGTTTGAAATATTAGGTGCCCGGAAGCATAAAATGGAGCTCTCCCCAGAGCCCAGTGCTGTCTAGATTCCCGCGTTACCATGGAAACCTTTAGAGATGAAGAAAACCCGGATTTGCAACACTGAAAGTACCAGGACACGTTGCTCAGAGGACACGATACTAACAGTGGATATAAGTTACACTAATATAGGGGATAAGCCAACAAATACTGGGAATACAAATTCTATACAAGAGAAACTGGAACGGATCGATGAGAGATAACTGGTTCTTATCTCCTGTTTAACTTCCGCTTCTAGTATTAACATTATTAATGTGCGCGGACAGTTTTGGGAGCATTGTAATCGGAGCTCGCAGGCGGAAGGTTATGTTGTCAGTAGGACAAACGTTGGTGGGACGTTTCGGGGATTGGTCGTCGCCTGACATCAGTGGGTGTGACTCCTCTCTTCCTAAGGCTGCGTCCATGGAAGGATAGGCAGCGCTCAGCCGTGCGGACGCTCCGCGCTGAGCCCCGGCCTCCTCAACGAGGATGTCTTGAGAGGGGGCTCCCGCGAGCGTCCGCAGGCGCGCTGAGGAGTTGGATTTTTTCAGCCGACAGCCAAAGCTGTTTTTCAGCGCGCTCTGTCGGCTGAAAACCTCCATTCGCAGCACAGCCGCGTCAACGTCACGGCGCCATGACGTCGGCGCCGTGATGTTGACGTCGGTGCGTCGCGGGGGCTATTGGTCCAGCGACGTCACTGCCCCGCCTCCCGATCGCGCACGCTGGCTCGCCTGCATGTGCGTGAAATCGCACAGGCTTCAGCAGCGAGCGTCAGCGCGGTTCGGCGCTGCTCCCCACTCTACGGACGCAGCCTAATGCAGAGTGATAGGTTTTGTTTTTTCTAATCGTGGATGAATCTGGCAACAAGGTTATCATGTCCAATAACATGGTCCCGTACACGTTGGGGAGCTTGTAACTCTTCAATGCCGCTGACCACGTGAGCAGCGGATAGCAGCTGAGCGCTTCAACTGGTGGTCATCGGGCCAAGCCCAGCCCATGAACAACCTTGGTATGACCCTTTGTCTCTGTACCTGGTCATTTCGTACAAGTTGCTTAAGTCAGGAGGCTCTCAACCCCAGTCCTCATGATCCCCCAACAGGTCAGGTTTTAAGGATAACCCAGCTCCGCACAGGTGGCTCAGTCAAAAACTGAGCCACTGTTTGAGCCACTTGTGCTGAAGCAGGGACTGATTGAGCCACTGGTGCTGAAGCAGGGATATCCTTAAAACATGACCGGTTGGGGGGTCTTGAGGACTGGAGTTGAGCCCCCTGGATAAAGCATCTAAATGTACTAGAAATAAAACGACAACTCTTAAAACGATACGTGGCAAAGGGGTATTATTCTGTTAAATTGATGCTTAACGAGTCAGTTTCACGTGGTGTCTGCCTGTGTCACTGTATCTCGGTATCTAGCACCAATTTTGTTCCAATCACATCAATGAATGAGTCACACAGCGAGGGAATTAATTGGCGGAGGAATATTATAAGGGGTGATATCAAATGTTGTGTCTGTTACTATAGAGGTGCCCCTTTTTTTGTTTTTTGAATCTGAAATGTTATTGTTGGTAAGTCATGGTTGTATTTATATATATATATTTACATATATATATATATATATATATCTTATACTATATTAGTGAAAGCACTGTATGTTTGCCTGCCTGGATGTCCGGTGTCCCTAGGGGAAATCTCATTGGTCCCTTGGCCCGCCCGCCCCCCGCACACCTCTCATTGGCCTGAGGCGGAGTGACGGGCCAAAGGACACACAGGGACACACACACACACAGACACACACACACACAGGGACACACACACACACAATGTAACTCACGGGCAACGCCGGGTCTCTCAGCTAGTGTACCATAAACGAATATTACGTAATCTGATTTGAGAATGTCCAAACAAAGTCATTAGTATTTTTGTTCCATGTTTTTATATTAGCCCTTTTAATAATGAATATACCTAATCGACAGGAACTCAGGAACCACCTGTTGGCAGCTGAAAAATGACAATCTGAAACAAAAAAGAAGTGGCAACATCATTATTCTCCATTGTTCTAACTCATTGTTCTACTTTTTTTACCCTGCTGTTTCAGTGGGTGTTCAATTTGGAAGATTAGCGATTTTATTCTATATAGCTTGTCCCACATACCCTGGAAATTAGGAAAAATTACCTATGTATATTAACAATAGGAAATACACTGTTAATTGCATATAGTCACAGATAATAGTGCAGTCTCCATTATTTCATGATCCATAAAGCAATAGGTGTCATTTAAAGATCTGTGTATTGTTACAGTGCCAAGAAAGGGCTTTGTGCTAATTTTTACCCTACAATAGCGTGACCGAACAGTATTAAAAATGACTGTTTTATTGTCAATTGAATACAAACTCACAAATACTTAGTGGGTGGTAAAATAAGACTGTTGTGTAGCAGTTTGAGCCATCACTGTTGCTTCATACAGGTGCTAAATATGAGCTAAGCCGATCTCAGAGGAATAGTAGGGATCTGTCAAGCTATTATACAGCGGAGGCTTTTCATCAGCACACATTTAAACTGAATGACTGAAAGTATGTATTACTGATCTGACTGCAGCATACTCTTCATGTAGCAGTGGGGATTAACAGGACGGTAACATGCTTTGCCACACTTTCCTGCACTAGCACGTCCACACAAACAGTGAAATGGTCCTGGAAACTCATGGACTCTGCCTTGCAGAACAGATGGCTTTGATTACAACCGAGAGGCAATTGAAATTTTCACTTACAGTTGTCTTTATTTTTCAAGCAGAAAGCAAATGTGTTCTAGACCACATTTGCTGTTTAAAACAGATTTTAGATATAATTTGAGTTTAAAGAAAACTTGTCATGCAGTCACTTGTACAGTGTAAGTCATCGTAAAAGATACATAACTAAGAAGATGTGGTTATAATGCTAAAGCAGCAGTGCCACGTCCTAAAAGATATTTAGTATAAGAGGCTATGTATTGAAATTATTTTGTAAGTATTGATTATTGATTGATACTTCTTCTAGAAAAACATGCATCTCTCTTTCTTCACCTACAGCAGTGATATCAAGGGGTTTGACAAGGTACAAGAAGATGCATATTTCAGAGAGGTGCTACAATAAGAAGTCATTCACTGAAGCTGGAGGGTGGGAGGCCTAGGTGAAATGCAAAGATGTACAGTACTTATTCACCGTTAGGGTAGTGGATTAGGGGATTAACCTCCCAACAGAAGTGGTTGTGACTAATACAGTAAATGCATGGGATGTACAGTATGAAAGGAAGCCAAGGATGAAATATGGGGTCTGAGATGTCACAGCAGATGAATGGACAGACCAAGGACCAAGGGCAGAGTGCTTCTTCTTATCTGCAAACACATTCTATATTTCTGTTTGCTTAAAGTAGCAGTCAAAGCTGCCGTTTATTTATTTTTTATTTTCCCCTTGAATATGTGCATCAATACAATCCACACAATCATAAGTAATTAGCTAAATTGCAGATCAATCTGTTCTTCTGTGATCGATCGGCGAAGATTTGGCTCGGGGGTTCACTAAATGGCTGTAAGTGCAGCAGAAGAGGAACAAAGATGCAAAGTTCTTTGGGGGAAATCATGTGACCAGGCAGTCACTGGATACAATTGGTGCACTGCAAGAGAGGCAGGGCTCAAAAAGGGGTGTGTCAGAGCCTGTTTCAGAAGAGGAAAGAGATGTGACTTTGTAACACAAAATGCTTGTTACATTATAATAAACAAAAATCAACTCTGAATGACTTTTTAATGTAACGCTACAAATATTTTCTCATAGTACAGAACTGATTTATTTAAAAAAACACACATGTAGGATATTACGTGGTTTGCAGTTTTAAGCTCAGTCTTCAAAGGGCAAGGTTTCAATACAAATCAAATAACCTTTATTGGCATCACACTAAAACATGTCAGTATTGCCAAAGCATGAATAACAGGGGGTAAGGTATAAAGTTTATACCGCACATGGATAAGAGTTACACACAGTCTCTCAGCCTGTGGAAGGTGCTGATATAGTATGCAGCCAGTTCTGCTGTGGTTTCATCTTCTCCCAGGAGGATGGATATTTTTGGGTTCTCTTCTGTATTATTAAAGTTCTGATAAGAGCTGTGAGTTTCTCCAGATGGACACTCCTCACTTCAGAGTATTGTGTGCTGCACAGAAGGAAGTGTGTTTCATCTTCTACCTCTCCTAGCTCACATCGCTGGCACAGTCTCATCTCCCGGGGCTTCCAGTTTTGTCTGTGTCTGCCGATTTCTATTTCCAGGCTGTGGGCGCTCATTCTGTACTGGCCCAAGGTCTGTCTCTGCTTTGGGTGATTTACCTTCAGTAGCTAGGGTGCCAGAGTGTATTCTCTCTGTAGGCTGTGATAGGTCTCCACTTTCTTTGAGCTCTGGATATAATTTTTCCACATTGTTACATACTGTTCCTTCATTTCGCTGGTGCTTGAGTTAGTTATTAACGCCTACTTAACCAATTAACCTAGCCTTAATTAGTATCCCTATGACAATATTGGGATGTTGGTAGGCCTCAAGGAATGAATTTGAGCATCTCTTAGTTGAAAACAGGATTTATGCCAAAACGAGATGTTTTTATGAATAAGTATTTGTGAGGAGTCTCTACATACCTCTCTGATATTTGTAGTGGTACAACAGACACGTAACTCACAGGATGGCTCCCTTCTGATAACAGAGAATATTTCACTTATTATGTCTGCACAGTCACACAGATATAGTTATGAATGTACAGTCAGGGCTGCTGACACGGGGGGACAGTCGGTATTGCAATCCCAGGCCTGGTGGGTTTAGGGGCCTGGGGTCCCTGCAGAAACATAAATTCCCTGCAGGAGGCTCCTGGAGATGTAGGAAGCAGGCAAAGGAAAAGTCCTTCCTCTGTGCTGAGCCTCAGTCAGTGGGCGGAGCCTGGAGGAGAGCAGCCTGGGGCTGAAGCTGCAGCATGTGGACATTGGCTGAGAAAGATTCGCGGGAAAGACTAAAGACTAAATTTAAAGGGACTGAAGGTAAGAAGACATAAAGGAAGGTGGAGAGCAAGAGAAAAAACGAAATAAAGAAGAACAAAAATACATAAGTGGGAAAGACATGAAGGGGAAAGAGTGGGAAAGGGAAAGGTATGGCGGGGAGAGAATAAATCAGATTGTTAAAGAAGATAAAGACATGAAGAGGAAAATCAGAAATAAACATGGGGAGGAGAGAGAAACGTGGAGGAGAGAGAGAAATGTGGGGAGGAGAGAGAGAGAAATGTGGGGAGGAGAGAGAGAAACGTGGGAGGAGAGAGAGAATTGTGGGAGGAGAGAGAGAAATGTGGAGGAGAGAGAGAAATGTGGGGAGGGGAGGAGAGAAAGATAAACGTGGGGAGGAGAGAGAAACGTGGAGGAGAGAGAGAGAAACATGGAGGAGAGAGAGAGAAACGTGGAGGAGAGCCAAGAGTCAGAAACTCCATCCATTTACATCCTGATGCCTAAATGTTTGATAAGAGGTTAGTGTTTTCATATTTCTGTTCTCCTCTGCCTTTTCATTAGCTGATTTTGAGTTACTAAAACACCCACAAAAGTTTAAAACCTATGATAAATATTTGGTCTTGTTCAGACGCTGATTAATATTTATCATTACTAGATAGTTATCTTCAATTGCCACAGCCAACCCATAGCTCATTATGACGTTCAAGAACAAACTCGCAGGAGACCAACAAAGAGGTTGTTTTGGAAAGAAACATCAATGACGCAATTTAATATAGTACCAAAAGCACAATGCTACATCTAATATTGACAAATATTAAAATATTAATATATTAAATTCATTGCAATAATCAATATTCTCAATGATAAGGGTCAGTTAGTTTAAAACCCTGTTGGCCAAACATTTGATCAAGCCTGTAAGTCAAGGCATATACCAAATTTGCAGGAGTCCTAACAACTAACTTGACATTTTCTTTTACCCTGTAGGAGGGAGAATAACTGCAGAGGTCTGGTCCATACAGGCAAATGAAAAAAATATTAGTTTTTAAAAAGTGGGGAGGTGTAAGCTCTTAACGTAATTTAGTAAGTATTCCGACTTAACTGAATTTAATGATTAGGGTTTCTTGAGCTTTTATGCAGTATTTACTAATTTTCCTAGCCCATCCATGGATGTGACCCTCTTGATTGTAGAGTAGATTATCTACTGTCTGAATGGAACTAGTATATCAAACCCGAGCTTGTAGGTGAATGTTTTTTCTCTCTTTTTGAAATTAAGCGAGATAGTTAAGAATGTCTGTCCTTTGTTTTGCTTGCATGGTAATATATATAGGTAGAAGGTGTTTTGTACTCTCTATAAGCTACAGTGTAACCGTGTGAATACTGTTAAGTGCTGCACCTAGCGGTATAACCTTCTCAGTCTCCTATCTTTAAGGGTAAATGCCCTGATGCCAAAAGACCATACATGTACCTTCTAACGAAGAACATTTATGTCCTGTTAAAATACCTATAAAGAAATAACGTGTGTATGTTGTAATGCACTATCACGCATTCACCAAGTTTACGATTCTTATCAGGCATGAAATAACAAGTTCTGGTGGCATTTTTACCACCTTTGGGGGCCCTGTTAGAACAGCTTCTTAGAATCAAGAGGGGCTGGATGCCATTGGCCCCATGATGTAGTGACTATGCCATGCTAGGAATTTGGAATCCAATGCGCCATGCTCATATAGGGAATGTGAGTGTTGAACCCTGGAACTAACATAAAAGTAGGACTCCTCATATCACCTGCGCCTGTGTTACAATCACAATTACTGTGAGGATGTGATCACATTGAATCACAACCACCCCTCCATCGACTCAAAGGTCACGTCATTGGGGTAGATTGGGCATGGGAGCAAGAATACCAATGGGCTAGCGTGAGTTACAAACTTTTAATCGCTGAGCTAGTGTAAAGCTATTAGAAGAATTTAATGAAATTGATGGAGCTTGGTTACCATCTCAATGTAAATGAATAAATCAAACTGAATGACTAATTGAAGAGCCTTAAGTACATCATCTACTATAAATATTACTCTGAAAGCACACTGTATTGTCTGCGTCCCTAGCGCAATCTCATTGTGTCCCTTGGCCCCGCCCAGCCACCCCGCACACTTCATTGCCTGAGGCGGATTGACGGCCACAAGGGACCAATCTCACGCACACACCACACACACACACAACACACACACCACCACACAATCACACACAATCACCACACAACACACACACACACACCATACAAATCACAACCCACCCTGCTCTGTTCCTTTCCCCCCTCCACACTCACCTCCCTCTCCACTCACCCCTCCCTCCACCTCCCGCTTCCCCTCATCACTCCCTTCCACCTCAAACCTCCCCCTCAGACTCCCTCCCGCGGCGCGGGACAGGCAGTGGGTCAGTGGGGCAGTGTGGAGGCAGCCTAGTCCGCAATGCCTCCAGCTCGACCTCCGCTCCCTCTACCACCTCCCGATCCACCTACCTTTCTACTCCGTGCTGCCTTTCGCACACCAGCAGTGGCAGGTGCAGCCTGCCGCGCCTCCACTCCACTCCCGCTCCTCCCTTACCTCGTCCTCTAACTCACCCTCCTTGCTCCGGCTCCCTGGCGCGGGGACAGGCATGGGCAGGGCAGCCTGCCGCTGCCTCCCTCACCATCCGCTCCCTCCCCTCACTCCCGCTCACCTCCCTGGGCGCGGGGAACCAGTGGGCGGGCACTGCCGTCTCCCCCTCTCTCACCTCCCTCTCAACTCCCTCACCCTCGCGCCCGGGTGGACAGGCATGTGTCAGGGAGCCTGCTGCTGCCTCCACTCACCGTCCCGCTCCACTCACCTCCCCGGCGTCTACGACAGGCGTGGTGCCAGCCATCCTGCCGCTGCCCACACTCACCTCATGCCTCCCTCCACTCACCTCCCTATCACCTCCCGCTCACCTCCCCGCTCGGGACAGGCCGTGGCAGGGCAGCCTCCCTCCTATCCACTCCACCTCCCGCTCCCTCCTCCACTCCCGCTCACCTCCCTGGCCGTGACAGGCATTGGCCGCATCCGTACCTCCAGCCGGAGCACTCTGCACCAGAGTAGAGATGTCGGACTGAAGACCCCTTCCTCCCTCGCGGACTAACTAACATGGGCGGCGGCCAAAAGAAGGGGAGGTTGTGTGTGTGTGGTGTGTGTGTGTGTGTGTCACAGTAGTACGTGTGTGTGTGTGTGTTTGTGGTGTACAACTGTGTGTGTCTTTGGTGTTGTGTGTGTTACACTCTGTCTCAGACTGACCATGCTAGGTGGGGGGGGGACGGGCTGGGGAGGGGTGGGGGGGGGGCGGGGGGGGGTCACGAGCGGAGAAAAGTACATGGGAGAGGAGGGACCCGTCATTTAAAGTCAGGGGGAAGCGGATCCACCCCCTCCATGTCCACTGCCCCCCCCCCCTCCTGTCCACAGCTCTCACCCCCCCTCACTGTCTCTCCCCCCTCCCCCATCTCCCCCTCCTGTCCACTTCACCCCCCCTCTGTCCACTGTCCCAACCCCCCCCGCTGTCCACTGTTTCACCCCCCACCCCCCCTCCTGTCCCACTGTTACCCCCTCGTCAGCCCAGCCACCAACCCCTCCTGTCCACTCTCCCCCCCACCTGTCCACTCTCCCCCCCTCCTGTCCACTCTCCCCCCCTCCCCATCCCTTCCTTTCCACTGTCCCCCCCCCCCCTTCCCTCCCCCCCGACCTGTCCAACATCTCCCCCCCCCTCCTTCCACAATCTCAACTCTCCCCCCCCTCCTGTCCTTCCCTCTCCTCCCCCCTCCCCTCCCCTCCATTTCCCTATCCACCCCCCCCCTGGCGCCTGCCACCCCCTCCCTCCCGTCCCGCCGCCGGTCACCCCCCCCTCCCCCCTGCCCTGTCCCCCTCACCGCCACTGATTCCCCCCACGCACTGTCCCCCTGTCCTCCCCCCCCCCCTCCCCCTCCTTTTCCCCCGTCCCCTCCCCTCCCTTTTCCCCCCTGTCCCCCTCCCCTCCTTTTCCCCCGCCCCCCTCCCTCCTTTTCCCCGTCTCCCGCTCCCCCCTCCCCTCCTTTTCCCCCCCTCTCCCCCCCCCTTTTCCTAGCGCTAAATGTACCCGGGCAAAACCCGGGTCTCTCTCAGCTAGTTGTACACCATAACAATATTACGTAATCTATTTTGAGAATGTCCAAACAAAGTCATTAGTATTTTTGTTCCATGTTTTTATATATACCCTTTAATATGAATATACTAATACCGACAGGACACTCAGGAACCACCTGTTGGCACTGAAAAATGACATATGAAACAAAAAGAAGTGGCAGACATCATTATTCTCATTGCTTGCTAAACTCATTGTTTCTACTTTTTTTACACCTGCTGTTTCGTGGGTTTTCATATTGGAAAGATTAGCGATTTTAATTCTATATAGCTTGTCCCACATACCTGGAAATTAGGAAAAATTACCTTATGTATATTACAATAGGAAATACCACTTGTTAATTGCATTAGTCAACAGATATGTGCAGTCTCCATTATTTCATATATCCATAAAACCATAGGTGTCCATTTACAATATCTGTTATTGTTACAGTGCAAAAAGGGCTTGTGCTAAATTTTTTACCCTACAATAGCGTATGACCGAAACATAATTAAAAAATGACTGTTTTATTGTCAATTGAATACCAACTCACAAATACTTAGTGGTGGTAAATAATGACTGTTTTGTAGCAGTTTGAGCCATCACTGTTGCTTACTTCATACAGGTGCATAATATGAGCAAGCCGATCTCATAGGAATATAGGGATCTGTCAAGCTATTATACACGAGAGAGGTCTTTTCATCACAGCAGCACATTAAATGAATGACCTGAAAGTATGTATTACTGATCTGACTGCAGCATACTCTTCATGTAGCAGTGGGATTAACAGGACTTAACATGCTTTGCCACACTTTCCTGCACTAGCACGTCCACACAAACAGTGAAATGGTCCCCTGGAACCTCATGGACTCTCCTGCCTTGAGAACAGATTGCTTTGATTACAACCGAGAGGCAATTGAAATTTTCACTTACAGTTGTCTTTATTTTCAAGCAGAAGCCAAATGTGTTCTAGACCACATTTGCTGTTTAAAACAAGTTTTAGATATATTATGAGTTTAAAGAAAACTTGTCATGCAGTCAACTTGTAGCTGTAAGTCATCGTAAAATATACATAAACTAAAGATGTGTGTATAATGGTCTAAAGCAGCAGTGCCACGTCCTAAAAGATATTTAGTATAAGAGGCTATGTAGTTGAAATTATTTTTTTAAGTATTGATTATTGATTGATACTTCTTCTAGCAAAAACATGCATCTCCTTTCTTCACCTACACAGTTGATATCAAGGGGTTTGACAAGGTACAAGAAGATGCATTTTATAGAGGTGCTACAATATAAGTCATTCCAACTGAAGCTGGGGTGGGAGGCCTAGGTAATGCAAAGATGTACAGTACTTATTCACCGTTAGGGTAGTGGATTAGGGGATTAACCTCCCAGACAGAATGGTTGTGACTATACAGTAAATGCTGGGATGTACAGTATGAAAGGAAGACAAGGATAAATATGGGGTCTGAGATGTCACAGCAGATGAATGGACACAACCATGACCAAGGGCAGAGTGCTTCTTCTATCTCAAACAACATTCTATATTT
This sequence comes from Ascaphus truei, assembly GCA_036426205.1. Classification (NCBI taxonomy): domain Eukaryota; kingdom Metazoa; phylum Chordata; class Amphibia; order Anura; family Ascaphidae; genus Ascaphus; species Ascaphus truei. Next base: position 5,292 of record WSYH01012660.1, on the reverse strand, counting down.
CTGTTTGCTTAAAGTAGCATCAAAGCTGCCGCCGTTATTTTTTTTTTTATTTTCCCCTTTAATATGTGCATCAATACATCACACAATCATAAGTAATTAGCTAAATTGCAATCAATCTGTTCTTCTGTGATCGATCGGCGAAGATTTGGCTCGGGGGTTCACTAAATGGCTTGAAGGCAGCAGAAGAGGAACAAAGATGCAAATTTCTTTTGGGGGGAAATCAGGTGACCAGGCAGTCACTGGTATACAATTGGTGCACTGCAGAGAGGCAGGGCTCAAAAGGGTGTGTCAGACCTGTTTCAGAAGAGGAAAGAGATGTGACTTGTTGTAACACAAAAGCTTGTTACATTATATAAACAAAAATCAACCTAATGCCTTTTTAATGTAACGCTACAACATATTTTCTCCATAGTACCAGAACTGATTTATTTAAAAAAACACACATGTAGGGATATTACGTGGTTTGCAGTTTTAAGCTCAGTCTCAAAGGGCAAGGTTTCAAATACAAATCAAAATAACCTTATTGGCATCACACTAAAACATTCAGTAATTGCCAAAGCATGCATAAAACAGGGGTAGGTATAGATATTTATACCGCACATGGATAGAAGTTACACACAGTCTCATCAGCCTTGAGAGGTTCTGATTAGTATGCAGGCCAGTTCTGGCTGTGGTTTCATCTTCTCCCGAGGATGTGATTTTTTGGGTTCATCTTTGTAGTATTAAAAGTTCTGATAAGAGCTGTGAGTTTCTCCAAGATGGACACCCTCACTTCAGAGTATTGTTTTGCTGCACAGAAGGAAGTGTGTTTCATCTTCTACCTCTCCTAGCTCCCAATCGCTGCACAGTCTCATCTCCCGGGCTTCCATTTTGTCTGTGTCTGCCGATTTCTATTTCCAGCTTGGGCGCTCATTCTGTACTGGCCCAAGGTCTGTCTCTGCTTGGGTGATTTACCTTCAGTAGCTAGTGCCAGAGTGTATTCTCTCTGTAGGCTTGTGATAGGTCTCCACTTTCTTTGTGAGCTCTGGATATAATTTTTCCACACTGTTACATACTGTTCCTTTCATTTCGCTGGTCTTGAGTTTATAGTTTATTAACAGCCTACTTAACCAATTAACCTAGCCTTAAATTAGTATCCCTATGACAATATGGGATGTTGGTAGGCCTCAAGAGAATTTGAGCATCTCTTGTTTTTGAAAACGGATTTATGGCCAAAACGAGATGGTTTTATTGAAATAGTGATTTGTGAGGAGTCTCTACATACCTCTCTGATATTTGTAGTGGTACAACGAGACACTCTAACCACGGATGGCTCCCTTCTGATAACAGAGAATATTTCACTTATATGTCTGCACATGTACACAGATATAGTTATGAATGTACATGTCAGGGCTGCTGACACGGGGGACAGTCGGTATTGCAATCCCAGCCTGTGTTTATATGGGCCTGTGGGTCCCGTCCAGAAACATAAATTCCTCTGCAGGGCTCCTGGAGATGTAGGAAGCAGGCAAGAAAGTCCTCCTCTGTTTGCTGATCCTCAGTCAGTGGCGGAGACCGGGAGGAGGCAGCCTGGGGCTGAAGCTGAAGCATGGGACATTGGCTGAGAAAGTTTCGCGGAAAACTAAAGACTAAATTTAAAGGACGGAAGGTGTACGACATAAAGGAAGGTGGAGAGCAAGAAAAAACGAATAAAGAAGACACAAAAATACATCAATTGGGAAAGACTGAAGGAAAGAGAATAGGGAGAAGGGATGTATGGCGGGGAGAGATAAATCAATTGTTTAAAAGAAGATAAAGACAATAAAGAAACGGAACATCAGAGAATAACTGGGGGAGGAGAGAGAAACGTGAGGAGAGAGAGAATGTGGGGGAGAGAGAGAGGCCGAAGATTGGGGTATGTCGATGAGAACCGTGGCATGAGAGAGCATGTGGGCAGGAGAGGCGAATGTGGAGGAGCGCGACTACAACTCTTGGGACCGGTCAGGAGTAGAAACGATAAACGTTGGGAGAGAAGAGACACTGCGTACGGATAGAGAGTAACAGGAGCGATAGACAGGATGAGCATGGAGGGAAGAACGTAATGAGAGAAGAAACTGGGGAGAGAAGATAACGTGGAGAGCAGAAATGAAACGCGCATAGGACACTCGATTATGAGGCATAGAGACAGTAGGAGAAACACAATTGAGGAGAACTTTAAGTACATAAACAGGGAAGAAAGTTTTTAGGCTAGTAGAGACTAGAGAATGAGCGTGAGAAAAGAAAATGGTGGAGAAATAAGATGTCTGGAGGATGAGAGACAGAGAAACGTGGTGATAACTACTCTTGAACTTCCGTACCCCTTTTGGATAATGACCTCCTTTTCCTCACGATCTTTATGTTCTACGAGATGCCTCTGGACCGCTTCCTTCGCGCTACTGGACCTGTGGGCGAAAGGCGAACTGGGACGCGAGTATATGTTGCGCGCGCCCGTAGTTCCTTCGCAGAGAGAGCCGAGTGCAACTTGCGGTAGTGTCCGAGAGGAGGACCCTTAATGATTATATATCGACGACGTAAATTTCATGATAACGCTCTCGTACCGTAGATCGGTAACAAAAACTTATGCGACTTAGTCGAGCAGGCCGCTAATACCTTGTCGTTGCGGCGCATGTGGCGAACGTTAAGTCGACGATTACACGGGCTATACGCGGAGAAGTTCACGTGTCCCGTAGAAGCAGGCGGGTCGACTTTAGATAGAAGGCTGGGCGTACGACGCCGAACGTGTCATTTATATGACGTGCACGTTACGATTAACCCTGTCAGGGAACGAGCCGGCACGACGTGCGTCGGGGAATCTTGATCAGACGATGAACGCGTTTGATGACTCGTCGCCGAAAAAACCCTTGAGAGACTTCCAGCATCGATTCCAACCTGTTGTGCATATATGCTTGCCACACACACCCCCTTACCTTTTGCCCTTTTTTTCACTACAAGAAGTCTTGTGGTTTGTTGCAGATGTAACTGTGCACAACCTAATCCTGCTGCCCATGTTTCGGTTTACAGCGACGAGGCTTGTCTCCTTGCAAACGTTCCATACGATAAACCAAACATACATGTTCAGACTTTTTCTAACTTGTACTACTGTCATGGAACTGTAACATTTAACATGCTAAACTGAGGTCTGAAACCTTGGTTGAATTTGCTTGGTAATGTCAATCCTTGGAGATATGCATTGTCTGAATGTTTTCCACTTTTGATAATATTTCTCACTGTAGAAGTATTGCTTTAAAGTTGTTGAATGGGCCTTATAAACCCTTCCGTTTTGATGGGCACAACCATTCTCTTCTTCATAATCTCATTGCTATTTTTTCCCATACTTGTCATTGTGTGACATCTCCTTAATTCTCCAGACCACAAACTGCTAAAACTGTCGCTTTTATAGCAGTGTTCACATCGTTGCTGATGATCAATTAATCAAGGTCATTTGATTACCGAGCACCCGTCTGCTGACTTAGTCATCTATAATTCCTATGAAAACAGTAATGGTGTACTTAGTTTTTCACACATAGCCTTCTCCATTTTGGCTTATTTTTTTAAATAAATCTGACACTGTGTAAAATGCATTGTGTTGTTGCATCTTCGGTTGTATTTACCTAATTTTAAGACCTGCTAAGGAACAGAATGTTATTGATTATTATGGTCCTGATTGATAAAACCATAGAATCTCAGAGAGGGTGTACTTTCTTTTTCACATGACTGGTGTGTTGTATATATATATAGATAGGAAAGGAGAGAAGATAGAGGTGCGTGCCACATAGCGAGTAATTCTTGGTGACAATTTATTCACAAGTAGCAACGTAAAAAAACAACTCACAAGTTGTAGCTGGAACATTGAGCATATAGAGTCAAAACACTCATAAGAAATGATACCTCAAATGAAAGTAGTGTCCCCCCAGAATCTTGGTCGCACTCCGCAGATCAGTGCAGGATACAAAATTCTATATTCTGAACTCATCCCGGATAACTCCGGACACACAGCAAGGAAAGTAACTTGCATGTATAGTGAGCAACAAGGAGTAGTCCCGATGTACACTGTTGGTGTTAGAAGTTAGGCAGTGTTCGATACAAGACAAACTCCTCGTGGTAGCGGGAATGACGTCATACATCGCTGGCGTCCGTAACCATACACGTTTTCAATCAACTACACATGAATTTTCACTCACAAGCTACAATCCTTCACGTGAAAGGGAAAAAGATGGGGGGGGGGAGTGGAAAGGGTGGATTGAGGTGGGCTAAAACAAGGGAAAGGGTTGCTTGCGCATTTCTCTCGTATTGTTCTGTTGTCGCAGCAGGAGGGGGAAGGGGAAGGGGGAGGAGAAAGCAAAGAAAAAGGGTTAGATGGGTGGGGGTGGGGGGGGAAAAGGTCAGGGGGCTAAGGGGGAAGGGGTGGGTGGGGGTGGGAAAAAAGGACAAGGATGGGGGAGGGGGTTATGGTATAGAAGGGGGAAAAAATTGATAATGCAGGGAACTTAGAGGGGGGGGATGCGGCGTCGACAGATTGGGGGAAAGACAAGGGGGTGGGGGTTAGATGGGAGGTGGTGAGGGGGGGTGGAGGACAGGGCGCCCGGTGAAGGAGCGTAGGGGGGAATGAAAAGAGACAATTGGTGCGGAGAGCTCAGTTGTGAAGGAGCAATTGATTGGTAAACGATTAATTTATGGAGGGCACGAGAGAACGTGATGACCAAAATTTGGGTTGGAATAAGTACCGGAAGGGGTGGCGGGCAGAGGGGAAGAGAGAATATGCAGTAAGATGGGGGGGGTGAGACTGGGCGAGCGGAGAGGGGTTTGTCAGGGTGGGGGTATGGGGGGGGCGGGTATCGGATAGGGGGAAAAAATTCCAATTTACCTCATCTGCATAATACGCAAATCTATCCCTCCACCTAAATAGACACCTCTAGCACATCAGGGAAAATAAGATTGTATATTGGTAATATCTGACTACGCATAGATGAATTAGGTAAGCGCTTACGGGTTCTTTTCAGTTTTTACACACACCTATATATAATATCTATCTATATATATATATACTATATATATATTATGTGTAGATTAATGTCCCTGTATTTATTATGAGGGATTTAGTGCAGTCTATACCATATGAGATCTATTATCAATATATACTATATGTTAATATCTATGTATATATACTTATAATATAGCTTAACTATAATCTTATAATATAATAATTATATGATATTATATAATAATATATATATAGATATAATATGTGTGTGTATATATTCATTGGTATATGAC
>WSYH01012659.1:0-18428 GCA_036426205.1 Ascaphus truei | reverse complement strand
GATCGTCAAGAGATTTTTCTGGGGGAGGCTCACGGACGCAAAAGTGCAGTACCCCCACCTGATCAGTTAGGGGCACCCCACAAATGGTCTCAGCTGGCCTCGGGTATTACTGGGTGTGATATGCCATGTATCAGTGATGTTATAATCAACCTGCTAAGTGTACCGTTTATGCAATGCAATTTTTTATTGTGTAAACTTATGTCAAGTAATGTCATTCCCCAAGCGGGGACGTTGGTTTTTCACCAGGAGGAGGTTGTAGCCATGTCCCCCGTGGGTGTCTGCTGTCCCGCGACCCCTCACCTGTTTCCTCCGCTGCCGCGGGTCACTCGCTGGACCCACCGGCACTTCTGGAGGGTGGAGGCCAGTGCAGAGAGCATTTTGCCGTTCCGGCAGTCCCCGGCGGTTCCCGAGCAGGGCGCCGCCATCTTGATGCAGGTCGCGCATGCGCAGTAAGTCCCCGGCGGCCCTGCAGAGATCGCGCATGCGCAGGACAGCGCAAGTAGAGCCCGCGAAACCCTAGCCTACCAGGGAAGGCTCTAGGCAGGGACTACGAGTCCCCTGAGCCTCTGCGCACCCCACGTGATGCCAGGGAGACAATAGGGCTTAGGATCTCCCTAGAGGGGGAGAATAGATACTTTTCGCGCGCTGCAGAACTGGAGTTGGAGCTGGGAGCTAGGAGGGAGCAGGAAGTGTGTAGGGAGCAAGTGAAGCTCCTGCACCAGGTAGGTTTCCCAATCTCAGATAGGCCCCAACTCACCATCAGGCTAGTGGGTAATTGATAAGGGACGGCCCTAGGTTAGGGACACTGCCCTTAGGTTCGGTAGGTGCCTTATTGTCCGGTCACAGCGGTCAGTGCTGTGAGGGCGGACAAGAGGGCATTGTGTCAGGTTGTAGTGCGTTGCTACAGGGATTAGGAGAGGTTAGGTAGGAGTGAGTCAGAGGGAACCCGGGTGGGTACGGGCGAGGTAGTGTGGGTGCAGGTGGTCAGGGACCTACCTGCATAGGATAGACGACCCCGTAGGCCCTAGGAGTTTTCCCCTAAAGTAATGCAAGGTTGCTGTGCTGTAGGGACGGCCTATAGTACAGCAAGTGTCATGTTGGTTCACGGAGTCAGTTAGGGACTTCTTTGGTTACGCTGCGCATCCGTGCAGAAAGTTGGACGCTGTTCTTCGTTGCGGCTGCAGAGGCTATCCTGGTGGGATCGTCCTGGAGAGGGGTTCCGGTGTTCTTCGGTCGCCGGATCCTTTGTGAAGCCAGTTGCAGATCCGAGCACGGAGTGCTCTACAGGTACTCAAAATCTACAAGTGCACCAACAAGGCCTATCACACTCAGAAGGGACATAGTGGCTGCGCAGACACACATATCATTTTGACTGTGTAGGGAGCAGGTAGAGGTGGAGGTGACGGAGGAGGTGGAGGTGAAGGAGGAGGTGGAGGTAGCGTCCTGCATGACGCCGTGTATAGTGTCGCCTCTAGGGAGGGACACCGGTTAATATATGTACATGTGTATGAGATTGCCGCCAGTAAAATCATTGATTGTTTTACCTACGTGTAGAGTGATATATATATTTCCTGCGAGGAACCACTCCCCCTCGGGTGGGAGCCATCCCGCCCACACATAATCTATAATCACTTAGGGGGTACGCCTAAAGTGTTACATTTGGAGGTGTTCTCTGAGCATGAACTTGTCCTCTCGCGGCAGGACGGTTTTACAAATGGGGAGCAAGGATTTTCCAGGCAGTGTGGTAACCATACAAGGCAATGTTGACTTTATTGGCAGCAGCAGACGGCTCCAGTGAGGGAATCTCTCCCTGAAGCTCCCGCCGAGTGGGTTACCCTAAAAAGGACTATCCTAGTGTTGGGGCGACCCTCGGTGCTATGTGCCAGGGATTGTGGATACCCTACCGTAATGACTTTCTGCCTGTGGGGCAACCCCTGGCGGACTATGTGCCAGGGAGTGTGGATCCCCACACTAACATTAGTCAATGGAGATTGGGGCGAATGACAACCTACGATGAGGCTACACCACAGGGAGGAGTGTTACCTTCAGTATTTCCCCAACAGCAGCATTCCTCAGTCAAGGGGGACAGGGATCTGAGTGGGAGATCAAGGATGCTCCTGTGACAACCATCAGCAATAAAAGGACTATTGCAGTGGAGTATTCGTGAGAGTGGGTTCCCTGAAGGCTATACCATGTGTGGTGGTATTACAGAGACAGAGAGGAAATATGCTTTACATTTGTGTGGAACCCCTAACGGAAGAAAAGGTCACGCCTGTGCTCACGATGCCTCCCAAGTTGTGGTATTTCCAAGGACTATTATATCATATAGGGACCGTTGTCTGAGACTTTGTTGCGCTTTAACAATGCGGTTCCAGAGAACTGGTGCCGAACTGGATGTGTAATACATACCTAACAAAATGCGGTTCCCCGATCCTACCAGCCATGGAAGCCATGTGCTCTTTTGCAAAGTAGCATCAATTTGCCAAGCTTTAGCTGATTGCTACAGTTGCAGAAACAGCGCGAACTGAGAAACCCCTCCCCCCGTGCTTGCTGCCGCAACTTGGAAGTTACTATCCACAGGGGAGGGCTGGTGTGCCCTGCAGGTAGCTAAACAGATGTGAGGAGCCAGATGCACTTCGACCTTCAAGCACACTGGTGGTGTGTATGCCAAGCTGCTTATTGCTTCCCGTGACTGAACTGCCAGAGAGACTACACGGCCTGTGCTGGACGGCAGTTGATAGAGCGCATCTGACACAGGAGTCTGGGTGGTGCTATCCCACCTCCCATGCGTATATCACCAGCCCCAGAAACGTGTGTTCAGTGGGGCCACTTACTGAGTACCCAACACGTCTGAGCCCCGCGGAGATGCACCACTTCTTATACTGCAAGGTGCTCCCTACTGTGCACTCGGTAAGCTGCTCCAGGAGTGGAGAAATCTGTGAGTCGGAGGCTGATGACATCACTGAGGTCCCTCCTTATACCTTATTACCACCGACCCGAGCTAATGCTGATTGACTGCCTGGTCCAGTAATCGTTGCTGGTGCCTCCCACGAGATCCACTCTGCCAGCGAGTGTGCTACAAACCTGTGAGGTACCGTCGGGACCTCCCATGATCCCGAGTCGGCTGTGGAGTTGCTGTTTCCTGAGGTCATCGTGGCCGAGGCTCAGAGATCCCCTTTGTTTGATCCGCCCTGGGGTCCTGTGCGAGGTGGGTTAGAGTTGAAAGTATTGCGCCACCAAGAGATACCGAGGCCCGCCCAGGTGGCAGTCGCTTATGTGAGAGAGGCGGAACTCCACTCGACGAGCTGGGGCTGCTGTGAGAAGTTCTTCCAGAGTGCCGGCCGGCACTATCTAGGGATGCCAGCCCGTTGCACTTGTTTGCTGGCTCCATTACCGGGAGAAGGGAAGGACGCACAGCTAACCATCGCCCGGCCGGGTAGGGTGTAACAGCTGCTACTAACCTCCCCGGTGGGTGCTAAGTCTTCGGATTCTTTTTCCCTGCCATGCCGGGGGAATAAAAGAAAACAGAGCTTCCATGATGCTGCAGTCGCTTTGTTAACGCTGAATTGAGTGCGGTTAGAGGCTCTGGTCTCAGAGCATTTGCTGGGACTTGTGACACTGTTATGGCTCGGCTCCGGAGTCTCTCTTTAGTCCCCGCGCTCACAGGACAATAATGTGCCCAGTTCGCCCTGTCCCTATTCCAGTACTTTCCCTGATGCTGTCAGCCCTAGCGTTAACCCTATGACCCTCAGGCCTTGGTCTCCAGTAATGCCTGAACCCCCATGAGTAATGGTTGTTGTATGCCTGTCATGTCTTCACATCAATGATAAGGGTCACAAGGGAAGGAGGGTCAGCGCAAGGCTGCAGACAAGCAGAAATAGAGTGGTTGCTCAAGAATGGAAAGTGGGGCGAAGTATTTATATGAACAGGGTAATTGTTTCTGCTTTCGGACACAAACGCTGATCCGGTGCACTACTGACTTGAGGGTGGCATTTTCATGGCAATAGATTGCCATATAGATGCATCTAGTTGTCGTTATGTATATATGATGAAATTACAAATGTTTGTGGCATTTCATGTCTGTCAGATTTACAGGTTTTGCACAGTTACGTAGAGTTAAACCTACTGTATCCAAGTGGGGACATTTAACATAGCCTCCCGGCAGTTACTTCCTTTCCTAGGCCTTTTCCTCTGTCAGTCCTGTTATTTGCAGGCAGTGGAAAGGTTAAATTCCTTAATTAAGCCTGTGTGTGTGTATTCCAGCCTTGAATAATGTATCTGTATTCAAGGGCAGGCCTAGCACTCTGAGGATGTCAATCTAGAGGGTGGATATTGGTTGGAACGCCCGTGATGTGTGTGGGCCAATCTGTATCGGCTCTGGCTTGCTACAGTCAGATTTAGAGACACTCCCCAAAGATTTTTAAATTGGGCAATCCTCACAATTATCAGTTAGTTGAGTTAGTAGTTCAGTTGAGAGAGAGTCTGAGAGAAGTCAGTAGTGATGAAGAACTGTCTCTTCCTCCCATCAGGCCAGGCAGGGCAGGAAGGGATCATGCTCTAATCAGGGGCTCTGATTAGAGAAGGTAAGAAAGAAGCAGATGATGATATAAACCATGTGAATTGTCTATTCTCTGCCTGGAGCTGACTGCTGAATAAATACAGAAAAGACATGGGAGAGAGCAAGGACGTAGGGAAGAGGGAGGGCTAGAGCAGTGGAAACAGAGGTGACGGACAAACGCTGGAAGGCGAGTCCCCCTATCCGTCACAGTTAGTAGTTAGTCAGTTGAGAGAGAGTCGAGAGAAGTCAGTTAGATGAAGAACGGTCTCTCCCTCCACAGTCAGGTAGAGATGGGTGTGGATAGCACCGCCAAGGAATCCAAACTCCACCTTCCCTTCCCTCCCTAGTCAGGCCGCTGGGAGGGAGGAATCATGCTGCCTAATGGAGCGCTCTGATTTAGAGGAGGTAGAGAATGAGCAGTGATGGTAAGAACCATGTGAACTATCTATTTCTCTATCTCTGTGAGCTGACTGCTGAATAATACAGAAAAGACATGCGGTGTGAGTTACTGTCTCTGGATGAAGGAGGTCAGGTGGGGTCTATCCCCCCTGAAGATTCAAAGGATCCTCGCAGGCTGGAGGCGCTGCACCAAAGGAGACATCAAGATATCCTGTCTCTCCTGTTCTTGTATTGGCTCTCCCCACACACCACTGTCGGAGCCCTTAGCCCTCCTGTTACCAGCAGTGTACAGCACAACCCATGAGAGTACACAGGAGGAGTACCCCACATGCACTTAGGGGGGAGGCCCTAAAAGGGTCATAATATATATATATATTAGTAAAAAATAGACTGCGCCTATTTTGAGTATGACAAACTGGGATGGTGACTAATCAATGCTCATTAACAATATTCTATATTACATGTGAGTCTGCACTAATGATTTACAAAACAAATTCATAAAGTCATATAGTATAGTGTATGCTGGACACAAATAAAATGATAGAAAATGAGTAATGAATAGGATCTATCAAACCTAATAATAAAAATAACAAAAATCTAACACAGATAGAAATATAAAATGAAGTTCAAAATGTAAATAAAACACAAATAGCTCCCACTTGTAAATGTGGTCAACACTGCCTGGGTTTCTACAAGTGAATATAGGATGGGCAGCTTCTCATGGGCAACGAACTCCCTTCACAGACCTGTATGAAAAAAACAAAAGAAAAGCGCCCGATCCTATTGCATTAAAATGATAAAAAAAATAATAAATGCATGATCAACAATTCAAAACTCACAAACATCTTTGCATACGAGTGTTTTATGTGATAACTCATGCCCCAACGTGTTGTGTAACTCCACTCTGCTCCGACAACACGTCAATCATCACAGGAACCTGTTTCACCCCGGCAACTCTCCAATGTGTCTCCCTCCTTGAAGTCCTCCGACAACTATCAGAGTCAATTTTTGTTCCGGGCAGGCTCACGTCTCAATGGAGGGCGGATTTTTCTCACTCCTCCTGTATAAGGACACTTGTAGCCACCGCTCGCAGCACCTCTTCGCAGCAAACATCACTAACAGCCCTACACGTTTCTTACGATTAACTGATTCTTCAGGGGATGGATTCTGGGTAGATTGGTAGTGTATAATACCCTACCAGAACCAATCAAAAAGAGATCTGTCAATCACCACATGTGCTTTATAATTTGCAAATCTCTCTAACTACGACTTTACAAAATTTGTGTAAGGAAGCGGGGACCAAGTCCTTTGTTGGCGTGTACCCTCCTTACCCTTCTGCCGCACTGTCACTGTTCTGCCTGTAATGGCGTCCTCCCGCTCTCATTACAGGCGCTCGCGCACCCCCCGCACGCTCTTCTAGCTGCCACATGGAAGTCCTGGTCCACATCCCGGCCCTCGTTCGCGCATCATCTCCAGACGCCCGGACTCCCCGCGCTGCACGCACCACAACGATGCACGTGCCGATACCCAGCTGCATGGCAAGTCCCTCCTCCCTACCTTGTTGCCGCAGCCTATCCCAGCTGTGCTGGGGCCGTGCCTCCGCCTGCCCCTGTCCCCATGTGTCTGCTCTTCTGTAATACTTCCTGCTTCCTCCATGATTTGCTGAGCATAATCCTACAGTATGTAGCCGGTGAAGCTCACTTATGTTGTGCAGTTTCGTTGCAGTTAACCTCTTGTGTAACCGACTCGGCTTGTTGTGGACCCTACTGTATTTTGGACTTTGGCATACCGCTCGACGTACGGCGATCTCTCCTACCCTTGACACGGCATACAGACTGTGTACTATGTTGCGCTCTACATCCCAGACCACGGCTTAAGGACCCTACTATCCTGTCTTCTCAATCCAAGAACTCGTCAAGTATAACCGCCATCTCCTACACTCTCCAACCAGACTGGCAACGCTAAACATTCACCTTCCAGGCACGCCTCCGCTGCTGCGGGTGTGTGGTTGTTATAACTCTTCCCCCACCTCATGCTGGGGTCTCTGTCTTGTTTGTGCAGCCGTGAGTCATACAGTATGCTTGCCCAACAACATAGACCCCCATGAGGTGGGCCCACCCTGTCCTCCATTACAGCATTTCCAGTTATTTGGACAACCAAGTTACCTCCTTGGCCGCAAAAATCCTCAGATAGGACTGATAAAACAAACCTATACAGTGGGATCAGTCGCTAAGACTCTCCTTCTCTACGCGCCCCTGTGCAATCGATGCTGCTAGAGACCACCAACCTGCCACCCCTTCTCTTCCTGTAATTATTCGAGTTTCTTACGTATTTGTTAAGGTTCGGTCTGAGGTTCTGCCCCCTCATCGTCCCTTGACTGCCCTATTGATCTGTTGCCCAGTGCCATCCTTCCCAAAGCTAGGTCTTATCAATTATCTCTCCTGGAGACTAAGGCCATGTCTGAATATTTCAAGAGAATTTAAAAGAGGGCTTATAAGAAAATTCCACTTTCCCTGCCGGCGCAGGGTTCTTTTTTCGTTAAGAAGAAGGATGGTTCACTTGCCCTATGTTAGATTCACAGACGTTTTGAACAAATTACTCTGAAGAATCCTAACCCCTTGCCCTTATTGTCCCGACTTTTCGATCGCTTTGCAAGGGCGCAACCATTTTCATCCACCTGGACCCCTGTTGGGCTTATATCTTATATGCATACGACAAGGAGATGAATGGAAACTGCCTCAATACAGTCGACGGCCATTACGATTATTTAGTTATGCTTTTTTTGGACTTTGTAATGCACCTGAGGTTTTCCCAGGAGTTTGTAATGAAGTTTTTCGTGATGTCCTTGAAACATTTTCCATATTGTTACCTTGATGACATTTCATCTATTCTAGTCCTTACCGGAACATATTCAGCACAGCACACTAAGTTAGTTTTCTTTTCTCGCCTGTGGAGAACATCTCTTTGCCAAATGGAAAAGTATTTCCACACCAGAGACCTCTACTACCTCTTTCCATGGGTACATTATTATTCGATACAGGGTTCGCGATGATCCTGATAAACTTAAAGCCATTCTAGATTGGGCCCCAAACCACTTCATATTCAAGGCGATTCAGTGCGTCCTTGTTTTCGCCTATTATTATCGTAAATGGTATCCGTAATTTCTCAGCCACTGTGCTCCCATTAGTGCCCTGACTAAGAAAGGAGCGGATCCCTCTTCCTGCCCCCCAAAGATGCTAGCCTAGACTCTCTCAAAAAGGCTTTTTTTCCGCCCCAATCTTACGTCATCCTGACCTACTGTCCCCTTTCCCTTTGTAGGTAGAATACCTCGATATTGGGCAGGAGCCATACTCTCTCAAGGCGATCCCCTCAGGATAAGTTCACCCCTGTGGGTTCTTCTCTAAGAAAATTCTCTTCTTCACGCAGAACAAAATGATGATGTTGGGAACAGAGAAACATTTGGCCTTAAACTTGCTCTACAAGAATGGAGACACCTCTGGAGGTACCGAAAAACCATCTCAATCCTTACGATTATAAAAATTTATTATACATTGAAGTGCTCGCCGTCTTGGTTCTCAATTCAAACCTGTTGGGCCCTTCTTCTTCTCAGGTTCAATTACATGATCTCATACATTCCTGTACAAAGAATCTGAAGGCTAGTGCTTTGTCCCATCAATTTGTCAGTGAAGACAAATTTAAGGTATCCTGAGAACATTCTTCTTCTCCCTTAAGTATAATCCTTTATGGCTAATTCCTTGGACGTCCTGGATAAGATTTGGAGTCTCAACCCTCATGTCCTGTGAGTATGGAGCGCGGGAGGGGTTGCTTGTATGCGCTCACAATTCCACTGAAAAATCCTAGAGTGGGTCCCTCCTCTAAATCTGCCGGTCACCCAGGTACCAAGAAGAACCTGGATCTAATAAGACGCACATTTTGTGCTCAAACATGCTGAAGGACATTAAATAATTTGTCAGTTCCTGTTCCACGCTGTGCTCGAAACAAGTCTGCTGCTCGCAACAAGCCGTTTGGTCTGCTTTCGCCCTTTTACCTATTCCGGAACGTCCTTGGACACACCTTCTATGGACTCATGTAGAACTTCCATTCTCTAACGGTATGAATACCATCCTTGTCATTGTAGATAGATTTTTTAAGCAAGCTCATTTTATACCACTTAAAGGTCTCCCTAATTCTGCTACCCTAGCAGCATCATGTGAAAGAAATCTATCCGCATCCACGTAGTCCCAGTCTCTATTGTTCCTGATCGCGATCCACAGTTGTTTCTAAGTTCTGCGTGCCTTCGCCTAAAGACTGGATATTTCGCTCTATTTTCCTCGTGATTACAACCCACAAACAACGGTCAGACAGAAAGAACGAACCAATCTCTGAACAATACCTCAGGTATTTCATATCCGACGAGCACAAGAAAACTGGGTGGATCTACTCCATTGGCTGAATTCGCTCACAATTCCCTCAGAAACGAGTCCCCCCAAGTCACCCTCTTTTTTAAAATGTCTCCACCCAGTCAATCTCCCTATTCATCTAATCTTTCTGGAGTTCCGCAGCAGACGCCAGGTAAACTTTCTTCTTTTTTCTACAAAACTCATGGAGGAGAATTCAAAAGACTCTTCAGGTGGCAGTCTCAGACAGAAGGACCACGTGGACCGTCATTGCTGCCAAAAGTGGCCCAATATAGGCCAGATGACAAGGTATGGCTATCTTAAAGAATATAAGGTTGAAGACGCCTACGATGAAACTGGCTCCACGATTCCTGGGCCCCTTTAGTCATGCGCGGAACAGGTCAATCCTGTGGCTTATCGCCTTCAACTGCCTCATCGATGAAGATACCGTCAGTCTTTCATGTCTCGTTATAACCAGTTCTTCAGTGCTCTCGATTCCCCGATGTCTCGCCTAGGCCAACCTCCGTCATGGTTCAGGTCGGAAGAGTTTGAATTCAGTCGATTATTGATTGTAGACACTCCAGATTAGGAGTCTAATTTTTAGTACATTGGAAAGGTTTTGCGATCTCGAAGAAACCTCATGGATACCACTTCACCAGATCCATGCTCCGGGCTTACTAAGGTGGTTCATGCCAGGTTTCCGCATAAGCCGTATAGGAATCGTCCTGAAGGCCGATCCTCAAGGGTGGGGGGGTATGTGAGGAATTGGGGAACAAGTCCTTTGCAGCGTGTTCCTCCTTACCTGCTGCGGCGCCAGTGCCAATGTTCCTGCCCATGCACGCTCCCCGCCTCTCATTATAGTGCGTGTGCGCACCCACAGCTCCTCCTCCGCATGGCGTCACCATCTCAGTGGGGGCAAATATTTTCTCACTCCTCTGGTATACACTGTGTGTGCCTCTGATTCTCCTCCACCCTCTCATGTAAGGCCAGAAAGTAGTGAGGGTTTGTTGTGTTTTGGACCATGAGGGACTGGCACTTGTGGGGATTTTTGATGTTTGTCGAACAATCCCTAGCAATATGGCCTGCTGCACCACTGTGGTAGCAATGCCTTTCACGGAATTGTCTTTGGCTTCTGTGACCTAGTCTTTTCCTAGGAACTCACAGCTGAAGGAGCTTCTTTTTGCCAGAGTAGTCCCCCGTGGCTTGGGCTGTTACCCTCCATGCCTCTTCCTTGCGAGTTCTTTGTGCTTCTGGGGTTATGGTAGGCCTCATGAACTTTCACTTCATCCAGTAATCTTCCTAATCGTAGTGGGGTTCCCCTTTCACACAGAGTAGCATCTGTAATGACTACGTATATGATTGGGTGGGATATGGCTCCCCGCAAATTGAGTTGTGTTGATACTCATTCCACTGCTGAGCATTAAGACCTGACGGGAACGTAATCCACAAGACCACTTGATTGCTGGTACAAAATCGGGATAGGTCGTCTCCTCCGTTTTGGCGGAGTTATAGTATTTGTCGACATAGCTCACTCCATGTAGTCTTCCTTTCCCAGGCCCGAATAAGGGAATCCGTCATCTGTTGAGCCAAGACCTCGTCATGCGTGGTCCTTATATCTTTCGTGTTGGATCGGGAAGGTCTTAGACTTCCAGTGAATCCTCTCTGTTTTCTTTACAGAGTCAGGACAGGTCCATTCTACCAGACCTGTGAAGTATATTCCTTCAGACAGTCAAAACCCTCTCTCCCTGAGGAGTAGTGCTTGGTCCCCAAAAATATCTTAGTTTGCGATAACCGGCTGTGGGGGTGAGAGTCAGGCTTGGACCCCCCAATTGCATTATGGCCTTAGCTAGCAGTTGTATATCTTCCATTCTGTGTTGAACAGAGCTATCTACCTTAATGGTGGGTTGGAACATGCAAGGGCACTGAAAGTCGTCCCCACAAAACTCTCAGGAGGGAAGAGAGACAGTCGGTAGTGACCTTTGTTAAGTCCGTGTGAAGACTGCTGGGCGTCTATTTTTACAGGCATTTCTGGGTAGATAACGGACAACGGGAACCTTTAGCTTCCTGAACCCCATAAAACTGGACGGGCCTTCTTCTTTCTGTTATGTCTCCGCCTACCATACTACTAACACGCGTGCCACACTCTCCATCAGGCGTCTGTTGCAGTGATTCCAGACTTTTACATCGCCTCTGTATGTGGATATGCTGTCTTAGGGCATTGCGGATCTGATAAGAGAGGGACATCAACGTGTACTTGTCTCACAGGGAGTGCTCAGAGAGGGCGTTCTCTTGCATCGCCAAGGTCATACCGTCCTGTGCAGCGAAGTTGAAGATTCATATGGAGTAGGACATAATTTATACTGTGTCGGGCACCCAGGTCTAAATCTCAGCAGCGCCTCCAAATGTGCCCTGTTTCCCCAGAAACAGCAGGAAGCCTACCAGTGCTGCTCTTATACCTGTTGGCTCCAGGAGCCTGAACCCTCTGCCACTTAGAGCCTGGGGTATATACCTTACTTATGGTGCAGCGCCTCCACCTGTGAGGGATCCCATCAGAGCAGGAGCGAGGAGCTGCCCTCACAGGACACACATAAAGTGAACATACACACGGTGATAAAAATAGAATACACTTTTACTGAGATAAGAGATATATGAATATTATGACTCCACTCTGATCTGTAGTAATTAATTCCACAACTACTACCATGAATCGCATGGCATTCCTCGCCAGCAGTAATTCCCAGCACTGTGTGTCCCACACCTGTCCATAGTGATGCTTAGTCTCCTGGTCACTATAAACGCCACAATTTCCCAAAGATCCCACCCTATAGGCGTGATCAGAGCCCTGTGTTGTACCGGTATGTTTGGTTCACTTTACACGACTGTCACACAGGGCGCGTCCAGCCCCTGACCACAGAGACTTAAAAAGGATCCGCCGATCCACGATCTCTCCAACGCTTTGTCAGGGTGTGATCCCACCCGGGGGGGGGTAATGTCACTCTCTCTCTCTTGGTGAAGGCCTTGTCCCCAGACCTCTCCTCACGGATACAGCATCAGCTGTGTCCCTAACTATCCTGCTGTGCTAAGGGACCGTTCCCTATTCTAGGGCATGTCCTGAACACAACACAATCTCAAAAATGACATAGGGCCTATCTGGGTCCTAGGGGTATGCTGGCCAGTGCAGAGGCTACTCCTCTCTGCAATGGAACCCTCTGTCTCCTATCCCTGCCTGTCACACAAAGTGACTAGCGGTGGTCTCATGACTCATTCCCTATCCTGTCTGCAGATATTCTCTCCAGACCTATTGGCTCCCTGGCATTAGGTGGTCACCCCTAAGGCCAATAGCTTCTCACAGCGCATGGCGGCAACTATCGTGAAGACCCGTCGCGCAACTACTATGCCATTGCGCATGCTCGAACCTCCCTGACAGCATACGATGCCTGTGCACTCCTACCAGGGAGCCCCGGCGACGCAGCGCCCCGCATGCTACTACTCGACAGCAGAGGTAAGGGGATAACCGTAGAGACCGAAGGGGGGGGGACCGGATGACCTGCTCACATATAGTGTTAATTAGCACTGCTGGTAACTGTTTATTGTTGCGCTTATTGGTTCTATTTTCACATCCACATACTTCCACATACCTTAGTCAGCACTTTAAACACAACTAGTTTATTATGGCTACAACATCACAAAAAGCATGATTCTATTTTTATACTGGACGTAATATAGGTCTTAATTATTCAACTACATTTGTGAGTAGTTTGGATTTTGGAGCCAATAAATTGTTTAATTTATGGAATCAAGCTATGCGGCCTGCACTCTCCTTCTTTAAATTTATGTATATATTATAAAACATAATACTGAGTTAAGTTTAGGTGAGTAAAAAAATGGACAAAAACCCTCCACAGGAAGCAAATATGCAAATATAACTGTATGCTCATCTGCATGTCTTAGGCAGGTCTGCAACCGCCGCTTTCCCTTATCACCCAGCATACAGCACTTCCACTGCAGCAAGGGATTCTGGAAATGACATCAAATGAGCACACAGTGTCACTTTTTGCCTCAATAACCATTTTTAACATGGTTCCTATATGCTTAAGCTTGCTGCATGGTCACAGCTTTGAGCACAGCGCAGGGTTAAGGTGCATTCCCAGAAAACCACCCACAGACAGCTGTTTCGCCCTTGATGGGTCTCAATCAGTTGTGGGAATGCACCTTAACGCCTGGTGTGCTCAAAGCTGTGACCATGCAGCAAGCTAAGCCTATGGGAACCATGTTTAAAAATGGTTATTGAGGCAAAAGTGACACTGTGTCTCATTTGCATGTCATTTCCCGAGAATCCTTGCTGCAGTGTAGTGCTGTATGCTGGGTGATAATGGGGAAAGGCGGGGTTGCAGACTGCCTAAGACATGCATATGAGCATACAGTTATATTTGCATATTTGCTTTCCTGTGGAGGGTTTTTGTCACTTTTTTACTCACCATAGCTTAACTCAGTATTATGGTTTAGCCTATCCCATAGCCCTCTTGTCATTCCCAGTAAAACAACCCCACACTGATGAGACCCATCAGTCGAAACAGCTGTCGGTGGGTGGTTCACGAGTCAGTTAGGGACTTCTTGGTTACGCTGGCGCATCCGTGCCAGAAGGTTGGACGCTGTTCTTCGTTGCGGCGCAGAGGCTATCCTGGTGGGATCGTCCTGGAGAGGGGTTCCGGTGTTCTTCGATCGCCGGATCCTTTGTGAATCCAGTTGCAGATCCGAGCACGGAGTGCTCGCAGTACTCAAATCTACAAGTGCACCAACAGGCCTATCACACTCAGAAGGGACATAGTGGCTGTGGCAGTCACACATATCATTTTGACTGTGTAGGAAGGAGGTAGAGTTGGAGGTGATGGAGGAGGTGGAGGTGAATGAGGGAGTGGGGGTGAGTAGCGTCCTGCATGACGGCATTATAGTGTCGCTCTAGGGAGGGACACCGGTAATATATGTACATGTGTTATGAGATTGCCGCCAGTAAAGTCATTGATTGTTTTACCTACGTGTGGATGATTATATATATTTCCTGCGAGGAACCACTCCCCCTCGGGTGGGAGCCATCGCAGTGGAGGCCTGCACCCAATATAGTATTGTGCGAGTAACCCCAGGCTCTCCGTGGCAGAGACTTAGGCCCTGTGAGCCTACAGGTAACACAGAACATGGTAGCCCGCTTGCTAGCGATAGGAAACAGGGCTACATTTGGAGGCGCTGCTGAGATTGGACCTGGGGTGCCCTATTAATTTTTTTTCAAATTTATCCATCATGGTGGTAAAGTCCGGACATGAGGTCCTTGCCTGGCTTTGAGGCAATATATGGAACCCGCCGAGGTGGTGGCGTAGGGGGCCTTCCCGGCAATATACCCCGTCAGGGTCGAGTATTTGTCTGTAAAATTCCGGGGTGGCCACACGCCTGTGTCTTAAGGGAAGAACACGACCCCACGTCCCCAAGGAAATGATTCTTTTTGTGGCAACCCACACTGAGGATATATGCTTGTCAGAAGCACCACACACACTGTTTCTGCCAGGGGCCCCCGTCTGAGGGGTACCCCTTAGTCTACACCGACCCAGTAAAATGGCGACTCCCACCAAAACAGGAGAGCTCACGTGTTGCTTGTCTTCAACTGGAACCAAAATGTGTTGCAGCAGCCTGTCCAGGGTTGGCGGCGAACGCCCGAGGCCTGCCCCCAATGTGAGTGGCGCAGCGCCGAGACAGAACCGTCCCTTGGAAGAGTGTGCCCCTCCTATGGATTCCACCAGGGGGAGCAAGCACAGTGCGTTTCAACAGACCCTGTTGCCGTAACAGATTTTTTTCTCTCTGAGGATGAGATAGACTGTCAGGGGTACACCCCAATCGTATGTGCCTGCGAGCGCCAGGAATAGGTGTCCTTACTCTACGGTGCCCCTGCCTGCAAGAAGCCTATTACCAGGGAGCCGACCTGTTCCAGTTACCGCGCTAGACTCCATATCACCGAGGTGGATGGAGAGCGCGGGTGTACAGTATTTTAGCCCTACCTGTGATTTCCTAGAGGCGCCTGGCGTGGGAGCCCGAAGGTGATTGCTGCCTGTTAACTCCAGCCTGTTATACCCCAGCCTATGGAGCCAGCCGAGGAAGAAGAGAGGAGCCGACTTCGATATTGCCATGAGTTATGCGGATATTCGTTTTTGTCTTATGTCAAAGGCCTCCGGGACCCGTGTGTCCAAAACCATGTTGCAGACACGTTCCAGACCCTCTAAAAGGGGACGTCCTAGTGGTAGGGCAGGAACCACCACCGAGCCGAGACCAGCAGAGTCCGGAACCCACAGAGGGAAGATTGCCGTTACTTCTCTCTACCTCAACCTAGGAGGTGGCGAGAGAAAGACTAGGCTGCCCTAATCCCCATTGCAACCCCGCAGGAAGGACCAAGCCCAGCCAGCGGCAGAGAGAGAGCGAGACCGCAGTGGAGGTACCGGAGCATGCCCGCTTCGTACCTATACCCACTGGTTGTATCGCAGAAAACCCGTGACTCTTGTGCGGAGGAGCCGATCGTGATATCCTCAGAGGAAGGGGTTGGCGTAACATCGGTGGCGATGTCGCTACCGCGAACCCCTGCTCAGCGGTAACAAAGAGAGACAGGCGATTCCGGACACCTTCCGACACCAGTGCTGGATGCGGGCCGCGCCGCAGAGAATTCCATGGCCGTGGCGACTACCAGTGTGTCGGAGAGACATCCAGAGAAAGAGGACACGCTCACAAGCCAGCAGAGTGGTGAGGACCTCCTTACTCCTTGCAGGTGGAGGCGGCCGTAGAAAAGAAAGGCCCATGACCTGAGTGTGAGACCATGCGCTCCACCCAAATGGTCCCCGGACTGGGATCCCACGCTCCGAGTTGTGCCGAAAGCGAATGGACAGCTCCGGAGTGCCGGGGACAGGCCCCACGACAGCCCGGGTGGAACACTGACAGAGTCCCCAGATCTGCTGGCCACCAAGTCAACGCAGGCGGTGAGGCTCCAACCCTTTACCTCCTGCAGAGGTGATGGAGATATCCGGGGAAGAGGCCCTGCCCGGGGCGTACTTCTCCACGCAAAGAGCACCAAGGTCATCTGTCTCAAGACCCCGAGCTCGTGATGTACCCGAAGGCCTCACTTCATATGTGGCTAAGGGAGCCAACAAAGCATGTGCCTGCCAGCTAGGGCAATCGTTGCCTTCTTCATGCGCCACCCGAGTCGGTTTGTTCAGCATGTCGGGACAGAGGAAAAGGTCAGGACCTCTCAGTGTACTGCAAGTGCAAGGCAGATGGCTGGGTAAGGGTCGGGCCAAGAGACAATTGCACTATTCCTTCCACCAGGGGAGGAATGTATAAGAGCCTGTACTGTTACCCTACACACACGATCGTCAAGAGATTTTCTGGGGGAGGCTCACGGACGCAAAGTGCGCAGTACCCCCACCTGATCAGTTAGGGGCACCCCACAAATGGTCTCAGCTGGCCTCGGGTATTATCTGTGTGATATGCCATGTATCAGTGTGTTATAATCAACCTGCTAAGTGTACCGTTTATGAATGGCAATTTTTTATTGTGTAAACTTATGTCAAGTAATGTCATTCCCCAAGCGGGGACGTTGGTTTTCACCAGGAGGAGGTTGTAGCCATGTCCCCCGTGGGTGTCTGCTGTCCCGCGACCACCTCACCTGTTTTCCTCGCTGCCGCGGGTCACTCGCTGGACCCACCGGCACTTCTGGAGGTGGAGGCCAGTGCAGAGAGCAGTTTTGCCGTTCCGGCAGTCCCCGGCGGTTCCCGAGCAGGGCGCCGCCATCTTGATGCAGGTCGCGCATGCGCAGTAAGTCCCCGCGGCGGCCCTGCAGAGATCGCGCATGCAGCAGGACAGCGCAAGTAGAGCCCGCGAAACCCTAGCCTACCAGGGAAGGCTCTAGGCAGGGACTACAGTCCCCTGAGCCTCTGCGCGCACCCTCCACGTGATGCCAGGGAGACAATAGGCTAGGATCTCCCTAGAGGGGGAGAATAGATACTTTTCGCGCGCTGCAGAACGGAGTGGAGCTGGGAGCTAGGAGGAGCAGGAAGTTGTGTAGGGAGCAAGTGAAGCTCCTGCACCGAGTAGGTTTCCAATCTCAGATAGGCCCCAACCACCATCAGGCTAGTGGGTAATTGATAAGGGACGGCCCTAGTTAAGGGACACTGCCCTTAGGTTCGGTAGGTGCCTTATTGTCCGGTCACAGCGTCAGTGCTGTGAGGGCGACAAGAAGGCATCGTTCAGTTGTAGTGCGTTGCTGACGGATTAGGAGAGGTTAGTAGGAGTAGTCAGAGGGAACCCGGGTGGGTACGGGCGAGGTAGTGTGGGTGCAGGTGGTCAGGGACCTACTCGCATAGGATAGACGACCCGTAGGCCCTGAGTTTTTCCCCTAAAGTAATGCAAGGTTGCGTGCTGTAGGGACGGCCTATAGTACAGCGAATGTCATGTTGGTTCACGGAGTCAGTTTAGGGACTTCTTTGTTACGCTGCGCCTACCGTGCAGAAGTTGGACGCTGTTCTTCGTGTCGTCCTGCAGAGGCATCCTGGTGGGATCGTCCTGGAGAGGGTTCCGGTGTTCTTCGGTCGCCGATCCTTTGTGAAGCCAGTTGCAGATCCAGCACGGAGTGCTCTAGGTACTTCAAATCTACAAGTGCACAACAAGGCCTATCACACCAAGGGACATAGTGGCTGCGCAACACACATATTCATTTTGACTGTGTAGGAGGCAGGTAGAGGTGGAGGTGACGGAGTGGAGGTGGAGGTGGAAGGAGGAGGAGTTAGCGTCCTGCATGACGCCGTGTATAGTGTCGTCCTCAGGGAGGGACACCGTTAATATATGTACATGTGTATGAGATTGCCGCCAGTAAAATCATTGATTGTGTTCCTACGTGTAAGATGATATATATATTTCCTGCAGGAACCACTCCCCTCGGGTGGGAGCCATCGCAGGTGGAGCGCTGCACCCAATATAGTATTGCGCAGTAACCCCAGGCTCTCTCGCTGGCAAGACACTTAGGCCCTGTGAGCCTTACAGGTAAT
>WSYH01012658.1:0-18430 GCA_036426205.1 Ascaphus truei | reverse complement strand
TGAACAAGAGCAGATCAGAACAGTATTATTACAGAATAGAATGGCTCTTGATTATCTGCTAGCCTCACAAGGAGGTGTTTGTAAACTTGTAGGACAGAAGTGCTGTGCCTATATTGCAGATGAGTCTGGCGCTATTCATGAAGATATGGATAAGTTACAGGAAATTCAGGCAAGGATGCGTAAAGAATCCTCAGGCCTTAGCTTAAATTGGATGTCAGGACTCACTAGTTGGAATCGGAGAATTGGGTATGAAAATTCTCTATGGTTTTATTGTAGTGATTAGTATAATCGCAGCAATTTTTGTTATTTTTCACTGTGCTAAGTGTGCAATGCTTTCATTTGTCTCAAGGAAACCTTCAGTTTCATCTCACGCCATGTATGCAACTAATAATTCAATTGTGGCCATGAACAGAGTCTATGATACTATCGGTCCCCATAAGGCCATAGTCATAGAGAAGCGTACCTAGTAAGGGTATTTCTTCTATTAGAGAACAAAAAGGAGGGATTGTTAGGACCAATATGTCAGGCCCAGAATGTGCACTCATGTTAAGCTTCCATTTTGTCTGGTCATAACTAGTTAAGATTCTGTAGTCAGCCTTTTGCTGAAATATAATTCATAAATGCACTCAGTTTCTCTGCTAAATTGCATTTCCTTTCTTCCTGGTCAGGATATTACTAGATACTTTTGTGATGTCAATTTCCTGGTGTTTTAGAAGAATATAATAGAATGGTTCTCTGCAAAAAGTCAAAATAGTGTAATATAGTTGCAAGACTCAAGGTCTCTTTTGATAACAGACAATGAATAAGCTATGTATTTAGACAATTGCTTGTATTGAAAAAGACACGTCTCAAAAGTCACGCCACTAATATGTCCTGCCCCTAAATCACGCCTCTAATCCTGTATATATATATATACTGTATAACAACTACCCTATAACCCCTAACATACAGTACAGTACACATACAGTACTGTATATGCATATACATAAATGATACTACTGTATGGGCAGTGGGGGCGAGATGTGTTTGCAGCAGAGAGAGATCCGCTGCTCTCTCTCTGCGCAAACATCGGCACATTAAAAATTATTTTAAATACATTTTTATTGATAGTGTAGATGTGCAGGGGGTCTCCGGAGCTGAACCGCACTGGTTTCAGGTCGGGGGACCCCCTGCTCCCCGAGATACAGCCCCCTTTATGAGGTGCCGGTATCCCTCTGAGTCCCCGGTGGGCTGGCAGGGCACCTGGACAGACCTACAGTTTACCAGCAGCCCTTTTTACACAGGTTCTGGAGGCCTGCTGGTGGATCCTGCCAGCACCATGGCACCCAGGTGGTCTCCTTGGGCCACAATTGGGTCTCCACGGTAGGCCCAAGGATGTCTGGGAGCCTCGGGTGGTTCCCTCGGGGGTCTGGGGAACTCACGGGTGCTCACTACGGGTCCGCGGTGCCCCCACAGAAGTGGAACCACACATCATCATCCCCGCACCTACGGGTCGGCGGTGCCCCCACAGAAGTGGGACCACACATCGTCATCCCCGCAGACTACGGGTCCGCGGTGCCCCCACAGAAGTGGGACCACACATCATCATCCCCGCATGTTTCACCCGTGGAACCACCAGCCTGATACCCTTGGGATACCCGAGAATACCCAGAGGTGGTCTCCATAGGCCCCACGCAGAACCACGGAATCAAACCCTGAATGTAAAAAAAATAAACCTGGCCTATACATTTAATACATACACCCTCCCCCCCAACACCTACAGTACAATAATGTGCAAAATAACTATTATCCAGATATGGATAATAGATTAATTGCCCATTATTAAAAACATTAACTAGCATATACAAATAAATAAAGTACTACTGACCTCATCAATACGAAGTGTCCGTTGCCAGCAAAATCCTTGTCTTGTCCACAACATACATAGCAAATACAAAGCCAATACATTGCAATTATATTCAGATATCAATTAACCCCTTAAACACCTTATCAGATAATAACCGCAAAGGTAATTAAGGGGTTAAGCCACACAGGACCGATACCCACCCTTCACCCATGAATTTGTACTGTGGCTTCATCATGCAACTATATATATATATATATACTGTACAGTATATATATACAGAGAGAAAGAGAGAAAGAGAGAGAGAGAGAGATATATACTGCACCGACACACTTTATTCGAGCAAATACCCAGTATGTTGTAGTGTCTGTATGGAGAAGTGTTTGGTTGTAGAACAGTATGGTTTTGATAACCCTTCTCCATACAGACACTACATTAAAATCAATTTCCTTTAAAAATCCTAACTGATCTCACAATCTACTGTACTGTATAACAATTCACACTCAATCACGAACAATGAAACCATTAACAGATTCACACCTAGAGCAGAACAATTAAGCCTTTGAAAAAATATAAGTACCGACAAAAATACAACCTTTACAACCAAGGCTATCTATCCTTGACCTTCCTCAAACACACAATACAATACCAAGGAATAATACATCTAGCAACGCCTTTATGCCTATTGTCTTTCACGTTACCAGATCCGGCTCACGTAACTTGACTATCCTTGTCTTCATCCCGCCCGACCACTTGAAGTATATCCTTGACTTAAGCCTGTCTCGACCTCTGCATCCACACTTACTTTGCAACTCTTCTGCCAGCCCTGACCTTCAGCCTACTATGCACTACTCTATCAGGACTCTGTCCCTCGGCTCAGGTCGGTTCTTTCACCTTCCTACCTCAGCCCTGCGGGTCCTCTTCCTGCTTGAGACGAGAATCGTTATAGTCGAGACCAAATCGCCACTGACATTTAACCACCACTCACCTCGCCGACGAGACATCTCTCCAGCGTCCACTTCATCATCAGGTTAAGGCCCCTTACCACTTACCCTTAGAACCCCTAATCTTAACCCCTAATACTAATGCTACTCCCTCCCATAAAAACCTAAGCCCTCTACCCTAAAACCCCTTACCCTAAAACCCCTTACAATAATCCCCTTCCCTTACCCTAATCCCCTACCCTAAAAACCTTAACCCTTACACTAATCCCCTACCCTAAAAACCTTCACCCCTTAGCTAATCCCCTACTCTAAAAACCTAACCTCTTACCCTAAAACCCCAATCCTTAACCCCCCACCATAACCGCTAAAACCCCTTAAAATAACTTACATTCTTGGGGAGTGTCCAGTGGTGGAGCTGCTATGGTGAAGGGTCCCTCAGCAGCCATACGCTAGCGTCAACGTTTTCGCAGCAAAACATCTGCAACCTAATGTCTGATTCCGTCAAGAGCTGTACTCATATCTGGGCTTTACTAAAGCCTGCAGCCACAAGAAGTAGTGTCCTCAGGGCCGACGACAGCGGGGGAGAGCTGGAGCAACTATCCTAGTCCCGGTGGCTGCAGGGGGTGTTGCCAGAGCTGGAAGTTGGGTCGGGCTCAACATCCACGTCCGGCTGTCAGGTCTCTGTTGGCTGCTTTATCACTAAAGCAGAGAGCACTTTTTTGTTTATTAGACACCCTAGAACATCAGTTTTTTATCATTTGCCCAAATTGCACAAAGACACTGTACACCCCCCTGGTAGACCTATTATATCGGGGGTGGGGTGAATGACCTCTAACGTGTCCCAATATGGTGATTATTTTTTACTACCTTATGTAAACTCATTACCATCTCACATTAGGGACACGTTGCACGTCATTGACTCCACCTCCGATGTTATTTGGAAAGACACATTTTGTTGGGCTACTTGTGATGTATGCATAGATCACACTAAGGGTTTAGATGCTGTCAGTCACTTTTTACAATTGGATTCAAATTTGCATGTGTCACAAAAAGATTTTATTTTATCTTGTATTGAGTTTATTTTGACACATAATTATTTTACTTTTGACAGCACTTTTTATTTACAAACATGTGGAACGTCCATGGGAACAGATTCGCCCCCAGCTATGCTATCCTCTTCATGGGCTTGTGGGAGAACATCCATGTATGGGGCAATGCACAGCTGGTGGCGGGTCTGGTTTTTTATGGTCGTTTCATCGATGATATTATTATAATTTGGGACGGTG
This sequence comes from Ascaphus truei, assembly GCA_036426205.1. Classification (NCBI taxonomy): domain Eukaryota; kingdom Metazoa; phylum Chordata; class Amphibia; order Anura; family Ascaphidae; genus Ascaphus; species Ascaphus truei. Next base: position 14,357 of record WSYH01012658.1, on the reverse strand, counting down.
ATAGGGACCAATTGAAAGATATATTAGATTCATTAAATGTGAATGATATGGGTTTAAAATTTACCCATTCCATACATCCAGATATGATGTTTTTTTTTAGATCTTGAACTGTTCATTGATAAGGCTGACATGCGGATACATAGTAAAACACATTTCAAACCTGTCTCTACAAATAGCTACCTGCAATACAGTAGCAACCGCTATAAGAAATGGCTTAATAACATCCCAAGAAGCCAATTCTTTAGGATTCGTCAAAATTGCTCCCTGAACTCAGATTTCTGTGCCCAAGGAGAGGCTTTAACCAATAAGTTTCTCCAAAAGGGTTATGATAGAACGGTGGTACAGAGGGCATTTGATGATGCAAAATCTATTGATAGGAGTGCCTTGCTTGAGAGGTCCAAGACCAGATTTGATCATGATGAACTCGATTCACTGAGGGACAAAGCTAGTGGGAATCACACATATTCATTTCCAAAGTTTATCACACAGTATAATAAATTGGCCTATCAGGTTAAACATATCATTAACAGACATTGGAGCATCATTCAAAATTACCCTATTATAGGCTCTAAAGTACCAACGCGAGCTCTAATTGTCTTTAAAAAAGCAAGATGTCTGAAGACCATTGTAGCTCCAAGCAGACTAAAACCTGTCACTGACTCACATTTTGGTGCATCTAAGAATTTCCTAACAAGGGGTAATTTCCCTTGTGGTAGAAATAGATGCATCACCTGTGGACATATAAAGAAGATCAATTCTTTTAAATCTTTTTCTAACGGCTCTCTTTATGAGATTAAGAACTACATAAATTGTCTTAGTACATATGTTATCTATCTCATAACTTGTCAGTGCGGCCTACAATATGTGGACCGCACTTCGAGAACTCTAAGCACTAGATTTCTCGAACATCGTAGAAATGTCAAACATGGTCTTCAGTCACATTGCTTATCACGTCATTTTGACACTGTACATAATAAGGATTCCTGCTCTTTGTCCATCTTTGGAATCGAGTCCATCTCACCTTCCCTTTCGGAGGGTGATAGGTTTAAGAAATTATGTGTCACAGAGACATACTGGATATATGTACTTGGTACATTGTGTCCGGGGGGTCTCAATGACACTATTGATATTAGTACAGTAGTATAGTGACCAATTTTGTACCCGATATTGGAATGCGGGTCCTCACGGAGGTCTGGTTTGAACGATGTACTTCGTTCCCTTCGTGGTGACTTACGTATACCATACTGGCTCATGTGGTCACTTTGATAATCCATTTAATATCTGAATTTGATATGGTGCTATTAATTTTAGCACCAATTTTCTATTTTTTATTTTTCATTCTTATTTCAATTTTTTTTTTATACACGATAATATTTATTCATATGTGGGTATATCTGCTTCTGTGGCCATCACTGGTCACGATAATTTCATGTCTTTTTCTTTCAGTTATTAGGTACACATTCATTTTTATACACCTGTATATACACCTACATTGGTTTTTGGTTATTCACTCTTTTCCCCTTCCTTCCCCCCCCCCCCCCCAGTTACCTCTTATCTCCTTTCCCTTTCTTATTCTTATTCTTTTCCTTTGTTTTCCCTGTCCCCCTTTTCATTTCACATATTCAGCATGGTATCATCATTGTTCATCCTCTGTTCTCTCTGAATCTCTCTGTTATAATTTTTAGGTACATTTTATAGTACTTATAACATCTGTTTATTATGAATTTATCTATTTTATTTATATATCTGTTTTTATTTATTTAGCCTATGTGTATATTTGTTGTATTTTATACATATATTGTGTATTTTTATTTTTATTATGTCTTGTACATGTATCTTTGTATTCTATATTGTCATTCATATCAGCATTTTCTTATGTTGATATATATAAAAAAAAATTTTTATTATGAATGAACATATATATGTGTATATGAGATTGATACTGTATATTTGTCACATCCGCAGCTACTCCGGTCACGGACCGCCCCGCTGACGCGTCACACGGCGTTCCTATGCGCACACGCACGGCTAGGGCAGTACACGCACGCTCAGTGAGAAGCTGCCAGCACCTCCCACTGGGACCCGCGTGACATCAGCGCTCCGCGACGCGCATCGCGCACGCGCGCGGGTTGCTCGGCAACCAAGGCAATCCCCAGGAAAGCATGACCTGCAGGCTGTTTCTAATTACTGCTGCTCGGACACCATTGGAGGACCGGACCACACCCTTGCAATGTAATTGGATCCTCCCTGCATATATACCTGCTCCTGTCTGGCATTCCTTGCTGAGCATAAACTCCTGTTTATGCATTGTGCTCACCGCTGCTGTTTTGTGTTGCTTGAACTTTGCTTGGCCTGACCTGTCTGTTTCCTGATACTTGAACCTGGCTGTTCTTTGGACTCCTACCTTCTCCAGCACTTTGAACCCGGCTTCGCTGTCGACCCTTCTACCTTCTATTACCCTGGACCTTGGCTACGGAAATCTACTATCCTCTACTCTCCAATCCCGGATCACGGCAAGTACCCTGACTACCCTGACCTCTCCAACCCTACGACGCGGTACGACTTGGACTACGCATTCCGGACAGGACTGCGTGGTTGTGGGTCGGTGCCTTTCTATCCCCACCTCAGCCCCGCGGTCTTCCGTCCTGTTTGTGGTGAGCGCAGCGTGACAATATGCTCAGCCCAACAAACATGGACGCCGCTGAGGTGGCCCGACGCCTAGACACACATGAGGAATGCTTCCGGCAACTTACCGGATCATTCACGCTTAAGGAACAACTAGTCACCCAACTCAAACAAGACGTAGATACCCTTACCGAGCAAGTTAGATGCCTGACCGTATCTACAATCAACGCCGCGCCACTTGCAACCATTCCCGCACTCACGACACATACCACTGAGCCAAGATTACCTACGCCCAACCGGTATGCTGGGGACCCCAACGGTTGCTGAGGGTTCCTGAACCAGTGCTCCATACAGTTTGAGTTACTTCCCTCGCACTTCCCTTCCTCACGATCAAAAGTCGCATACATACTCTCCTTGCTGACGGAAGCCGCTCTAGCCTGGGCATCCCCTATCTGGGAGCAACGCCCCGATCTGACTTCAAACCTCGCCCTCTTCATCGTCGAGTTCAGAAGGGTGTTTGACACCCCAGGGCGTAAGGTTACCGCCGCATCTACTCTGCTTAATATTTCCCAGGGAGACCGGACTGTGGCTCGCTATGCCCTGGATTTTCGGACGGTGGCGACGGAGACCGGCTGGAACGATGAGGCCCTATCTGCAGCCTTCTGGCAGGGTCTGTCCGAACGTCTGAAGGACGAACTGGCATCTCTTGATCGCCCTGCCGGATTGGAGAATCTGATAGACCGGTGCATCCGCATGGATCAGCGTCTACAAGAGAGAAAGATGGAAAAGAACAAACAACCTCGAGGTATACAATCTTCCTCTTTTTCCACCATAGGCCCTCTACTCTCCACAACTCCCATCCTAGACGAACCCATGCAGCTAGGAGGGACTACTCTTTCACCTGTTGAGAGGCAACGGAGAAAACGAGCGGGCTTGTGCCTCTACTGTGGCAATAACGGACACTTGGTGTTCAACTGTCCCATTAAACCGGGAAACGCCAAAGCCCAGTGAGTATAAGGAGGATCACGCTGGGCACTGCAACCTTTCCCCCTCCTCAACCCTCTACTAGGATTTACCTAGCCATCTCCATATCCGGTGAGACCTTCACAGTACAGACACGGGCCTTTCTGGATTCGGGGTCAGGGGGAAACTTCGTTGACCAAGATTTCGCAATCAAGAATAAGATACCGTTGGTACCCAAAGATCGACCGGTAGCCCTTGAAGCCATCGACGGACGACCCTTGCAACCTGCGTTCATTTCCTTGCAAACTGTGCCCCTTAAGATCTCGACCGGTGACGCTCACTCCGAGACCTTAACACTGGATATTATCCACACTCCCTCCACGGACGTTATTCTAGGACTCCCATGGCTCCGGATCCACAATCCAGTCGTCGACTGGACAGAGTCCACGCCTCTACGTTGGAGTTCCTATTGCTTGGAACATTGCATAGCTACTCCTAAATCGGTGGCAGGTCTGGAACTCACGGATCCTGACAGGATACAGCTACCGGAGATATATGAAGAGTTTCGCGACGTCTTTGACAAACGCCAGGCAGAGGAACTTCCGCCACATCGTGCGTACGATTGCCCAATCGATCTTCTACCCGGTACCATGCCCCCGAGAGGAGGATCATACCCATTGTCCATACCTGAGACTCAGGCTATGAGACTATATATCCAGGAGAATCTTCAGAGGGGGTTCATTCGTAAATCCTCATCACCTGCGGGGGCGGGTTTTGTCTTCGTCAAGAAAAAGGACGGAACCCTCAGACCCTGCATAGACTATCGCAGTCTCAACAAACTTACCATAAAGAACCGCTACCCTCTTCCGTTAATAACAGAATTGTTTGACAAACTCCAAGGAGCTAAGATCTTCACCAAGCTGGATCTCAGAGGCGCCTATAATCTGGTTAGAATCAGACAAGGAGACGAATGGAAGACAGCATTCAATACTCGCGACGGGCATTACGAGTACCGAGTTATGCCGTTTGGGTTGTGCAATGCCCCTGCGGTCTTCCAAGACTTTGTTAATGACATCTTTAGAGACCTTCTGGACCGTCATGTGATTGTATACCTGGATGATATATTAATTTTTTCCAGATCCATGCCGGAACATACTACTCACGTCAAACAAGTCCTGCAGCGCTTAAGAGAGAACCACTTATTTGCTAAGCTTGAGAAATGCCATTTCCACCAAAGATCTACCTCATTTCTCGGCTATATTATATCGGACACTGGACTCGCTATGGACCCCAGCAAGGTCAAAGCTGTACTCGAATGGCCCTGTCCTCTCTCCCTCAAGGCTATCCAAAGGTTCCTCGGCTTCGCCAACTATTACCGGAGGTTCATTCAAGGATTCTCATCGGTAGTAGCACCCATCACGGCGCTCACTCAGAAAGGAGCTGACCCTACTAATTGGTCTAACGAAGCTCTCCAGGCCTTCGAGAGGATAAAGACGGCATTCGCCTCAGCACCCATCTTGGTACACCCAGATCCTTCATTACCATTTTCCTTAGAGGTAGACGCCTCCGATATAGGAGCAGGTGCTATACTCTCCCAGAGAAAGAATCCTCAAGCTCCACTTCACCCCTGTGCGTATTTTTCTAAAAAAAATTCCTCCGCTCAAAGGAATTATGACGTGGGTAACCGGGAGCTCCTCGCGATCAAACTGGCCTTGGAGGAGTGGAGACATCTACTGGAGGGTACGGAGACACCTGTCACAATATTAACAGACCATAAGAACCTACTGTACATTGAGGGAGCACGGCGACTCGGGTCTCGTCAGGCAAGATGGTCCTTATTCTTTACACGCTTCAACTTCCTCATTTCATATATCCCAGGCTCTAAGAACATTAAAGCCGACGCGTTGTCTCGACAGTTCCTGGTAGAGGATAGCAGGGTGGAACAGCAGGAGACCATTCTTCCATCCACTTGCATTGTGGCAGCCAGTACTTTCAGCACCTTGCCTGATATTACCAAGGCTCAAAACAACATCCCAGCAGGACTCAAGGTTCCAGAAGATCGTTTGTTCACTCCACTTCTTTACCAGAGGAGAGTCATGGAGTGGGGACATTCATCCAAGACAGCTGGTCATCCTGGCACCAAAAGAACTACTGAGCTCATCGAACGCACGTTCTGGTGGCCCAATATGCGGAGGGACATACGAGCTTTTGTATCTTCATGCGCTATTTGTGCACGGAACAAGACGCCACACAACAGACCTGCGGGTCTTCTTCATCCATTACCGATCCCGGAACGTCCATGGACACACATATCTATGGACTTTATTGTTGAGTTGCCTAAATCTAGAGGCATGGACACCATACTCGTAGTGGTGGACAGGTTTTCAAAACAGGCACACTTCATTCCCATGAAAGGTCTACCCACCGCATCAATGTTGTCCGACGTTTTCATCAGGGAGATCTTCAGGTTACATGGTACTCCCCGGAACATAGTATCTGACAGAGGATCCCAATTCATTTCACGATTCTGGAGAGCGTTCTGTAAGAGTCTGGACGTCACACTACATTTCTCGTCAGGCTATCACCCCCAGACCAATGGGCAAACTGAACGCACCAATCAGTCTCTGGAACAATTTTTAAGGTGCTTTGTTGCTGATACTCAAGACGACTGGGCAGAACTTCTTCCATGGGCAGAATTCTCCCATAACAATCTTCGGAATGAATCATCTCAACAATCACCATTCATGATCAACTACGGGTTCCATCCTTCTGCGCTCCCTTCTCTTATCTCGAAGTCTGGAGTCCCGGCCGCAGAGGACAAGATCCTTCACTTACAAGACTTATGGCAGAAGATCCATCTAAACCTACAGCACGCTGGTAGACTACAGAAGAGACAAGCAGATCGTCACAGCAGAGAGGTCCCAGGGTACTCTGTAGGACAAAGGGTCTGGTTATCCACCAAAAACATTCGTTTAAAGGTAACTTCACCCAAACTGGCACCACGCTTCATTGGCCCCTTCCGCATCACTAAAAGGATCAACCCAGTAGCCTATCGGCTAGAACTGCCTAAATCTATGAGAATTCCCTCTGTTTTTCACTCCTCCCTTCTAAAACCATACCTTCAAGACTCTTCCTCCAAGGGGCAACCTAAACCGCCACAAACTATACTGGTAGAGGGTCAACGAGAATACGAGGTACAGACTATCCTCAACTCTAGGATGTCCAGAGGAGGATTGCAATATCTCGTACACTGGAGAGGCTATGGCCCGGAAGAGAGAGAGTGGATTCCTCATCGTCAGGTACATGCCAACCGTCTCATTTATGCCTTCCACCGTAGGTACCCGGAAAAAACATCTCTGGGTCGCCCGGAGGTCTCCCCTCAAGGGGGGGATACTGTCACATCCGCAGCTACTCTGGTCACGGACCGCCCCGCTGACGCGTCACACGGCGTTCCTATGCGCACACGCACGGCTAGGGCAGTACACGCACGCTCAGTGAGAAGCTGCCAGCACCTCCCACTGGGAGGGAACTCGGCCGTACACCCGCGTGACGTCAGCACTCCGCGACGCGCATCGCGCACGCGCACGGGTTGCTCGGCAACCAAGGCAATCACCAGGAAAGCATGACCTGCAGGCTGTTTCTAATTACTGCTGCTCGGAGGGGGAGAGGAGACTCTGGCTCTGAAAACAATTACACAGACGTTGAAGTAGGGGAGGCAGCGTCGGCTTCCTTGTCACTTTACCTCCTTGTGCCTCGGGCACTGCACATCGGGCTACGTATCAAAAAAAGTGTTTTTAAAAATGGATTTTCTGTGAATGCAAAGTATCGCCTACAAAGCCGTTAGCGGCACATCTTGGCGCCATTATTCAATGTTCTAACATTTGGTACATTTTCTTATTCTTTGTGTGGTGCGTGTCACGTTTTTACGTTTGTTTGCATATTACTTGCATTTGCCTAGCACGGCAAGAAAACGGGCGCGTTCCTGGAGCGCAAACCGTTGCATGCTGGTCATTTCTCATTCCATATCCTTTGCATACGTGCGCCACAAACTCCACCTCTAACGCCACTGCTAACTACTCTTCATTGCATCAGTTATACAACATAGCTACTGTTAGCTGCCCTTTGTGCATAAGCCTATCGCTTGTAAGCACGCCTCAGCAGGGCAAGTTCTCTGTACAGTACAGCGCGGTGTACTGCGTGATATATTGTAACTGAGTCCCTATTGGAGGGAAGCAATACTGTATAGGAAATAAAGGTATTATTATTATTATTATTAAGCGACCTTGTGCACGTTGCAGCTGTGTCTGTGTATAATGTCCAGGTTTATACAGGCAGTCCTCGGTTATCCAGCGGAACCCGTTCTGGAAGTACCGTTGGATAGTGAAACCGCTGTAAAGTGAGTCCCATGTTAATAAGTGGCGGTGAGCGTTGGATAACGCATTCTGGCGTCAGATAACGGCCCCTAGGGTTTCATTGTAAAGCGTAGGATATGCCATTCCTTGTAAAGCGAAGCGTTGGATAGCGAGGACTATGTACAAAGCCGCAAAGAATCAGACGTTGATGCACTTTCCTGTTATATAGTGTTACTGCTTCCAGTAAATACTAGATGTCAAGGATGAATTTTTGTTCGGATTGTGAACGTAAATATGTTACCTAGTGACAAATCTCCTTCTGAGTCTGTCCATTAGTATTTCTCTGTTGCCATGGAGAGTTTGTGCCGAAGATTTGATTGTAGCATCTTCATGTGAATCATAGTTTCTCGGAATAGGTAACTGTTTCCTCATTGTAGCTATAGAAAGCAAGCTGGAATAAAGTGGTACCTTCCTTCGGGGACGCACAGCGCTCTTTATTCACAACCAGTCACAAATGATGTGTATTTACTCCCCCCGTCCCCATTCATTGTCACTGCATTTCGTGCTCCGCAATGTGTATCTGTTTTACTCGGCCTAAAACAAAACACAAAAATCTTCAAAATTGTAGTAATTGAGAGTTTGATCCAGTGTGAGCAGCTCACAGTGACACGCTCCCACAATCAAGGCTAGAGAAACGGAAGAACAATATTCGCTGGGGTCATGGACATAACCAAGAATTCTCATAGCTGCGGTTGTTGGCAGGACTTATTAAGGAGCGACTCTCCCCGTGCACCCTGCGTTTTGGGGTACTATGGTTCTCCTTGGGAAGGATTCTCTCCACATCAGGCTTTTTTGTTACACAAATAAACCTACAGTACAGTAATTTAATTTTTGGAGGCAATGTACAAGTGGAACATCACTGTGACCAGCACCCTCCTTATTTACTGGCTCAGATGTTGCTTGGAGCTCGTCCCATTGTTTTGTCCAAATTAAACATGGCCGCTCTGTGAGACGCCTGCTGCCTGGACCTTTTATTTTCCTTAGGCTGCGTTTATAGTGGCCGCGGTGGCGCGCTCGCGCCGCGGACTTTAGGTCGTACCTCTGAGGCAGATCGCGCACGCACTTCTCGGCCAGACAAACAATTTTGAGCTTGTCGCGCAACTGCCGGGTCGCAGCCAATGAGGGCAAACCGCTCACGTGATGTCACGGCCACACCTCCAGCACGCCTCTGCCCTACCGCCCTACCACTATGTACACAAATTCCGGGAGTAGCAGGCGCCCGTGACAAGAGCGGCCTTACAAATGGCTCTGGATGAGGACTTGGCAGGCGTGGTCACCTCTGTCATATGCATATATGCCGTTAAGTAACGCCGTGGCACAGTAACACGGAAGTGGGTGCCACTCAGGAAACACTGGGAGGGGTGGGGGTACGCTGAATTATACGTCAAAGGAGAAGGAACTTAATGATAAAACATTGGGAGCGTAGACTTCCATGTATTTGTTTCTATGCACACCGTATTTCTGGCGCGCGTACGGTGGGCCTGTGGTTTGCTGTTATTTGGATGTATATGCTGTGCTATTTTTGTCCAGGCAAACGTTTAACTGCTCTGAGCAGTTACATTACAGAACAAAGTGTTACAGGATGTAACGTGCTCAATCTCAAATCTGTTACAATGTAGGGATTCCTGGCGTCTCGGGAACAGGCAGACCCGCTCCTCCTGCGTGTTACACGTGTGCCGTGTGCAGGCTTTCCCAAAATGGCCGAATCCCAATGAAAAGATGAATGCACGCTAACCCTGCCGGTATTATTTGGAAGGGTACATGTGTTGCGGAAATGTGGGGCAGCATGTGCTGCAGTCCCCGACGCCGTGGCTAAAGCAGTCCTGTTTGTAGCTAGCGGCTTTCAGTCATACCAAAGGCATTGTACAAAGCAGAGCAGCATGGTGAGAGGTGAGCAGAGTTACAATATGTTTCACTAATATATGTTGAATATTTATCAAAGTCAACAAAAAAACAAAGAGTGATCAGTAGGTAATTTGCATAAAATATGGCGCCCCCACAGCGCCTCCCACGTGACTTCTGTTAAATCCTTCTTGTTCTTAGAGCCAAAGCATAGGAAAGCGTTCTGTCCCGTGAAATGAATCTGTCCTGACGAGCTACAAAGCAATGTTTATTTAGTATTTATTCACACAACGTTTGCCGCTGTGAGTGTGGATACCGTGGTTTTGTGCAGCCTTAGCGAGGGTATCTCTGACAAGGAGTTATTGCACAGAAATCCCACAGGTAATGGCAAAGGAAGAGCCTGTGCGCCATGTCGCCTAAGCGGTGCTATTTCAGATCGGCGTGTCTTACAGCGAGAAACCCGAATGTTTACACAAATAGACGATACCTACTGCCCGTCTTTCTATTTCTGCCCCAAACATCCGCACACTTCTCGGTGTTCAATTTCTATATGTGAAAGCCGGTGTGACATTTGGGTAAAAGAAAAAAGAATAAAATAGATAATTGGATAAAATCTTCTTTTTTTTTTTAATTAAAAAAAAAAAAAACACACACGTACACATTTTAATTTTTTACTTTCAGCCGCGCCACACTAAACCACAACCGGAAGCCACACCGACGGCCGCATCTCATGGAGACGTCCGTGAGCCAATTATAGCGCAGTATTACCTTTGCTGCTCTGAGTGTGTTGCACTCTCTCTCATTCTGGGACACGCTTTAATCAGAGCGTTCGCCACTTTTTACTATAGTGCGTGCGGTGTTGGTTTTTGTTGGCAGAATATGGGTGTGCGGTAAAGCGGTAAAAGCGGAATTGCTTAAAACTGGTAAATACTGAAAATGCAGGACACTAATTATACATAGTTACCACACATAGTATAACTCTGGCTGCTCGTTTTTTCCCTCAAATGGTTTAACTTTCAGCTGTGGCAAGAGCCTGTGTATTTCTATCTTAACCCTTTGAGTGCCAGAGGGGCAGTCGTAATTCTACAATAATATTGTGTCACAGACAGGTGTTGTGAGCCTGTCCAATTTGTGCATCATCCCGGCTGGGGCAGGATAGTGAAATCGGCACATTACATGAATTTGGATTTGAGTTTTCTAATGGAAATATACTTCTGTAGAAGTAAAGTATGTTGGATCTGACCTTGAGTTAGAAACCACAAGTCTCGTTGATGAGGTCTTGATACCAACTTGTGCCGATGTATCCATCAAGCCTTGACGAGCCTTCGGGGGTTTTTTGTGTTTTTTTTTTTTTTTTTACAATGAATTGACACTAAAGCCGGAATATACAGTCATCAAGCTTTGATGTGACGTATAGCTCATTGCGACCTGAGGAATCTTATCTTGAGAGGCATTGCCGCCCGGCATATCTCAGTGACATTGTAACAAGGTTCTCAGCAACTAAACATATTCTTGGTACAATTTATTTGTGTGCCAAAATAAATATTTCTTTGCATTGATATGTTGACCCCATTGCATTCTAATTTGATACAGTGTAAATATTTACTTGTAGAATAGATATATCCAACAGTGTTGGCTGATTATCAAACTAGCACCCCTGTAGATACAGGTGTGCCGACAAGTATTCTAAAACTTGCCTTGGAAAATCTGGGGCTATCACCAACAAGACCCAGGTACATGCTGGGTACGTGCTGGGTACATGCTGGGTACATGCTGGGTACGTGCTGGGTACGTGCTGGGTACATGCTGGGTACATGCTGGGTACATGCTGGGTACATGCTGCAACATTTCAGTGACATTTCTGCAGACAGACTAATGGCCCACCGGATTAACACAGCAGGGGTCCCTGGCAGTCCCGTTCAGTTTGAACATGCAGCATGTACCCGGCATGTACCCGGCATGTACCCAGCACGTACCCAGCACGTACCCAGCATGTACCTGGGTCTTGTTGGTGATTTTCCAAGGCAAGTTTTAGAATACTCGTCGGCACACCTGTACAGTATTACTATGACAATGTATAGACATAAGAAGCAGAAACGTATTTCCTTGACTTAGCCTTTATATGATTGTAACCAAGCGTTTAATCTGTAGTGTCCCAACGTGAGATCCATGAAACCTCATGTAACCGGTGCGGGAAGAAACCCTCTAAGTAGAGTAACGGAGTTATGGAAAGGATCCGATGGGGACAATACAGCAAATGTACCAAGTTGCTGGTAGCTGTTTCTCGTCATGTTTACATGTGCCGGTCCGTACCTGTACTCTGAGGACACGTAATGTAGGATGAATGGAATCAAATCTCCGAGCTGGTGATAGGATCCCAGGACTGGTTCCTGTGGGTCGGACCGGGACTTGTATACCTGTCCATAGTCCTTATTCCACTATAAACTGGGAGGTGTGGGCTTCTCTCTCTTTGGATTAGTATGTGGGGGGGTTTAAGATTGCCGGATGTGAGCAGGTTTTCTGCATTGACTGTACAGTGAAAATCCCATTTCATTATTTCTATCTAAAAAGAGGAATATTTAAGTGGGATCTGAAATGAATGGTCTGAATTTCTCTGGGTCAGAAAGCTGGTACTGAAAAGAATGTGTATTAAGTTGTAATATACACTGTTACTATTATACAATGCGTGCTACATAGTTAAAGACTTTTTTAATAGACGCGCTATTTTCCTAATGTGTATTATTTATATGAAGCACCTGTTCCCCCCCCCCCCCCCCCCCTGCCACGGACGATCTGGTCACTACATGGTTATTGTCCCCTGTGCTGTAGCTCACCTGCTGGTTCAGGAGGTCCGAGTGGCTCCGCAGTTGTAGTTTGGGAGCAGCAACAGGGCAGGCTTTCTCCATCTCTTTACAGTGCAGCGCCTCCATCCCATGAGGATCCGGCTGAGTACAGGATGGTCCCCACAGGCAATACTCCTCTCCAATAACCACACACCATAGTTGGTCCAACTGCAGTTTTATTGCATAACAGCATGACACATCTCCAGCCCTAGAGCAGACCCCAGGGGCTTGAGGCCCCCAGAGCCCCTCTACATCTCCTTGACCCTCTTGTAGGGAAAAGGGTATCACACTGTCCCATAATCATCCTCACTCAATTTGGTGGAGTGTCAGCTTTAATACCCGGGGGGAAAGGCTTGTAACCCCGCCCCATAACAGGGCAGGTCTAGGTACTGACAGGCATCACACCATATACATGTGACCCAGTTGGTACCCTCCCCAGGTATGAAACTCCAACTGCCGGTTCAGTCCTGCCCCTGGATAAGGCAACATTTTCACAGTGATGTGAGTATGCGAGCAGCATAGTCAAATTTGCTTGCCTCGGCAAGCAGCTAAGCGCCGTAAACACAAAAAACAAAACTGTGCGCTACTACCTAACTACCTATAAAGTTTAAATGTATAAATATATACAGTGCAGTGACTATACCATCAATTTAGTGATAAAAAATGTATAAAAAATTAAACCACAACTCCCACAGTGAGATAGTTAAACATTAAATAATAAGTGCCACATAACCGTGTTGGGGATAATGGCGTCTGCAGCTGTAAACGCAGGGGTGGCTCAGCACCCCACACACACTAAGAGAAGGGAAACAAAAGAAAACAGCGCACAACGCCAAATAGTGAAGCAAATTCAACAATATATTATAGAATTAAAAAGGGGGTAATATATCTGCGTACATAAAAAAGGTTGGTAAAAGGCATGTAGTGTGTATCACACTGTTTACCACTCGTGCATGTAGTGTGTGTACTGGGGCTCGGTGAAATCGCTCCTGCTTCCTAGCCGATATGAAGCTGCTCCTGTACCTTGGCAGGTGTATCCTCTGCAGAGAGGTTAAAACGCAGCTTGCTGCTGTCTTCACAGCAGTGGTGGATTCAATAGGGAAGTTTGAACAGTCTTACAGAGTCTCTCACAAGTGTCCAAAACAGCACACAGGATGAAATAAAAACAGGACAGGCCAACACATAGACAAAGGCCAATGTAAGCAGATATAAGGCAATAGAATGTTACATCCAACTAGTTTCGTAGAATTAACTACTTCTTCAGGGAATAATTAGGACATTACCCAGAGGTCTTAAATACCTCACATAGATACCTTATTGGTCAACCAATTAGGGATAGACCAATCATCTATAATAGGTAATGGTCTGCGTGATAGGGAAGATGTGTAGTTTACTTTTAAAACAACAACTTTATTAACAAGAAAACAAAAACAAAACAATACCTATCTTTATACTATATTAGTGAAAGCACTGTATGTTTGCCTGCCTGCCTGGATGTCCGGTGTCCCTAGGGGAAATCTCATTGGTCCCTTGGCCCGCCCGCCCCCGCACACCTCTCATTGGCCTGAGGCGGAGTGACGGGCCAAAGGACACACAGGGACACACACACACACAGGGACACACACACACACACACAGGGACACACACACACACACACACACACAGTGACAGA